>CAKAOI010049558.1:0-57551 GCA_916701655.1 Sebastiscus albofasciatus
GTATTCTGGCTGCAGTTATCGGGTGGAAATGTCCGAGCTCTTTCTGAGAGTGTATGCACACGCTGGCTGCAAGCGGGGGAATTTCCTGTGGAGGGTTAAGGAAAGATTGATTGGCCGGGAAGGCTAGGGGCTCGTCCGACGGAGAAACGCAATTGGCTCCTTGCAGCTCTGGTATGACGCTTTAGTCCAGGCCTCCCCCCCCCTTTCAATCTCTCCCTCTCTGTCTTTCTTTCTCTCTCCCTTCATCTCTCTCTCTCTCTCTTTTTCCCTCCCTCCCTCTCCTCACCTCACATTCCATCTCTCCAGTGCACTTTTTTCCAGATCAAGCAGCAAAGCACAAAGCGATCCTTTGACTCTAAAAATACGACTCGGGAGTAGGAAAGCCTCACCGAGGACAAAGACAGACCCAGAGAGAAAAAAAATAAATAAAGAAATAAATACAGCTTCAAACGGAGACACGGCAAAAGTTAAGAGTCTTGTGTTTTTCTTTTTCTTTTCTTTTTTTTCCTGAGCGAAGTATTGCGAGGGAACGGGCATGTGAGCAGAACATGGAAAATGCTTAATCCTACGACGACCACCACACCTCCCTCCCCGAGCCGTATAGAAGGCATACAAGCACTCGTACCATGCTCAAGTGAACATACACACTGAGGGTACACACAAGAGAGTATCCCCAACCATGCAGAGACACACAAAAGGGGCATAGACACAGACGCACACATACAAGACTGAAACACACCTGCAGAAAAGACATACACCCCTAAAATCCCACTGCAGCCAAACATACTGGGATGCAGTGGAAGGTAAACTCTCAGATTGGCTTTTATACACTTCCTAAAGGCTGATTTAAATCTTCATACCATATTTTCCTGGTTTGTATCACAGTTTGCTACTGAAAGACACAGTCTTTTACAAAAAAAGAGAGAAAATGAATGCTCCTTTTGGAAAATATAACTGATAATGTAACAGATTTTGGCTCATATTAATTGTGGTTAGCTGTCCTGGAAGTCCGACTGCTGTTTAACCGCTAAAAGTCTAATCCTGCCAAAAGGAGCATGAATATAGACACAAGAGTGTGCCAAATCCATGCCTGGGTGCGCACACACTCTCGCCATATACAGTATACATACACACATCCTTACCAAGGCCAAGGATGGGGTGGTGCTCCACCAGTGTCCAGGCGTTGTCGTCCACACAGTGGCTCTTGTAGACCAGCAGCTGACACACATCTCTGGCCGTCATGTCTGCCGGGATCTCCACCACTTTACCGGCCCCATCCTCGCTCCACACCTTCACTATCTGGAAACACATGGGGATATTGATGAGAATAATGTAAATAAGAGCAGTGAAGGTCATGATTTTTTTAAAAAGGCTGGAGACAGTCTCAGAAGGCGTGACGCATCCTGAGCCACAATCTGGGATTTGAATCCGCAGAGAAAAGGGAGAATGTGACAGATCGGAGGCTACATTTACCTCCATAACCAGGTGCTTTGTCACGTCCACTCTTAAAAGGTCCTGTTCACATTATTCTATCGCTCCAACATGAGAACCACTTTAGAAAAAAAAAAACAGAAGGATGACGTCCAGGAAAGGTCGGCCGGCCCCTGCACTCTCAGTTCAACCCTTTTGTCCACAGCTCAACCAAACTTACTCACACGCACATCCACGAATACGCATAAAAACCTGCTCGCGCACAAACCACAAAATGACACGTTTTCTGTCACGTGAGAATATCCACAATCGGAGAAGTGGCAAAAACACATATTCACACTTGGACGGTGAAATAACACGGCGCGTTTACACATGTTGCATTTTGTCCTTAAAAACGTCACCGCTGGGAGCAGCGAGCGGAGCCAGAGTACCTCCCATTGTTGCGCCATTTTGCAGCCAAGTGCCCAAAGCGAAATTTAAACCGGACGTAATTTGTGTGTGTGTTGCTGCACAGATAACCAGAGACCAGCTGCTTCACACCACTGTACGAGCAGATTCACACACACACACGAAGCTCGCTCCCACACGCAGAGCAACACACACGAGCAAAGGAACATGGGATAGTGCCCGAAAAAAAACACAAAGACGACACCGATTATCTTCCAGATATCAGAGAGAAATCGCGCGCGTGTGTGTGTGTTTCTATGTTTGTATGCATCTTCACACACCCACATACTTAACATCTTCTGTCCACAGCAGGGATTCTGCTGCCCTGCACTTCACACACAGGGAACAACTGTTGGAAATTACATGAAACAAGACACACAGCTAGTGATGGGCGAGGGCCGGAGGGAAGGGGGGAGGAGGGAGGAGGGGGGCGGTACGGAAAATTAAGTCGAACAATGGCACCGCGAAGTGGAAACACACAAAACACCCAAAAAACGACAGCAACGGTGGCCTAGAAATGACACAAAACACAGTCGCGGCGTTGCGAAGAGAGACCCACCAGAAGCAACGTCACAGCGCTCTCTGGCCCTGCAAAGCCAGCCTTCCTCTCTTCCCTCACGCCCCCGTCAGAAAAAAAAGTGATTTCATGACGAGTTTTGTTTGAGAAAAGTTTTAGAAACAGTGAGGGGGGAGAAAAAATGCAAAAAGGTCCTCATCGCTGCAAACAGATAACCACACGCACACACGCACACACACACACACAGCTCCCGACGGACATCCAGAAAAGAAAGGAACGCGCACACACACACAAGTCTCTTACCTCCACAGCCTGAAAGAGGCAACAGTCTGGAGAGCAGGATGGCATTTTCACACTGAGACGCTCTCCAGTGACACAGAGAGACAGAGGGAGAGAGGGAGGGAGAGTGAGGGGAGGAGGAGGAGGAGGAGAAGGAGGAGGAGGAGAGGAGAGGGAGGGAAGGAAGTCAGGAAGAGAGGGAGGGACGGACAGATTGGCAAGGAGAATGCAAGAGAGGTAAGAGGGAAGAGGGGGGGAGGAAGTGACAGAGGAAGGACGAGAGTGAAAGAGAGACAGAGCGAAAGAGAGACAGCCTGCCCCTTCTTCTCGTGCTGGGCAGCATAAAGGCTGAGCTGCGAGGAGTGGTATGAGCCGCCGCTCCTCTCCTCCTCCCCTTCCTCCCCCTCCTCCTCCTCCTCCTCCTCCTCGCACTGGATTAACCCAGTGTGGGATTTTTAAACGGTGAGCTGCTACCTGTCACGTACTCTACACTCTTATCTTCAGGGCTGCGTTCAAATCCCCTCATCCCTCCCAAAAGGAGATCACCGTCAGCTCCTTTTACCGATGGCGCCGCACCAAAAGTCCCTAAAACACGCCCACAGCTCCTCACACACACACAGATAGAGGGAAACAAGCTCAAACTACTAAGCCAATCACTGTACACACACACACACACACACACACACACACACACACACACACACATCCCTTATTCTTATGCATCCTACTGACATTTTCTCTGACGGTTTTAATTTCCCCTCCCTCTTATCCTCTTCCTCTTTCTCCTCCTCCTCCTCCTACTCCTCCTCCTCCTCCTCCTCCTCCTCAGCTGTATGTGAAATACTATGTGAGAGTGCTAGGACCAGAGCAACATGTGTAACACACACTGACTGGCTTTGGTTTGCAAAGGAGGCAGTTGAAAGAAAACGGTGGGGTGATTCGATCTGAAGTCGTAGGGATCACGTGTCGGGCGTTTGGGCTTTGCTGAGGGGGTCAAGGGAGGAGTAGGGAGGGAAGGAGGGAGGGATGGGGGGGGGGTGGTTGCTCAGCAAATCTGCCCAGCCGAGAGAGAGAGAGAGAGAGAGAGAGAGAGAGAGAGAGAGGGAGATAAAGAGAAAGACGGGAGGGTGGGAGAGAGAGGAATAGAGAAAGAGCTATGGAGGAATGTCAGTAATGCAATACTGAGTCATAATAAGGCTCATGTGTAGAGCGCAGGCCAACCCAGCTGGCCCCTAATACAGTGTGCATATGAGCCGTACACACACACACACACACATATTATATATACACACGCACACTCTCAAAAGAGGAAGACAAAATGTAAACTATGACAACCAGCTCCGGCAGTTTTTTCACTTTACTGCTCGACTTTTTCCGTGCAGTTTTGCAGCCATCTGGGGAGCAGGACAACGCTGGGCTCCTCCGGAGTGCATGTACATGTGTGTGTGTGTGAGGATAATAGGGCTGGGACGATACGCCTATCTCCCGATTCTATACTTGGGTGCTGATTCAATATGTATTGCGATTTTTAAGTATTGTGATTCGATGTTTTGATTTATTGCGATTTCTGTTCACTTTTTTAACACTAGACCATGGGAATAAGTTGAATCACACACTTCTAGGGACTTTTACTTTGGAAAATATCTAAATTAACGCAGTAAAAATGTTTAATTTTCAGCATGCATGTAGTCAGAGATGTCCAGAAGTCAAATATATTAGTCATTATTTATTACATTTTTTCCAGCAACCCCAAAAATCAAAGAATAAAGACACAAATTAGTGGTATTTTCTTTTCAATTTATAAGGGACATGTAATGTTTTATACTTCTGGTGAATATAATCCAATCAATCTCATTTCCATATATGTATTTTGTATATACAGTTCCCTTTGTTTTGAAAACCGGATGTAGTCACACATATATACTTCCGCTTACTTCTCCAAGGTGATCTCTAGCTTTCCCATCAGCTCCGTTCTCTTTATACATCCATGGTCAGCTCCATCAGGGCCGTTTGAATGCATTTAACACAAATGTCAGTATATGGGTGCTATACAGTTGTAGCATCGGCTGATTTGACCACGGAGATGAGAGTGGCGGCTGGCTTGACCGGATGTTACCGCAATACGATAACATTTCCTGTCCATGACAGAGTTAGCATGCAGCTTTAGCCGTGATGTCTAGCTCTGCTTTTCCTGGCAATGTGTGAAACCCAAAGTGTTTCCATACTTTACTGTAGGGGTAGTGTTTAGCACTTTGGATTTAATATGTGAAGGTGCAGGTCGTATCTACACGGACATCTCCGCTGTTTCCTACTTTCTCGTTGTGGCCAGCTGCGTTTTGTTTTGGTTGACGTATACGGAACGGATATGACGTCACGTTACTCAGACTACAACAATAAAAGCGGTAACTTCCTTTTGCCTCTGCATAGACTCAAATGAAGCAAAAAAAAATCACGATACATAGATGAATCTTTTTTTTCCCACCCCTAGAGGCTAATGCATGTTCAGGTATGTGATGAGAAAGAAAGGGGGAGCGTAGGGAGAGATAACAAGCTCACTTTCCTTCTGTTTATCTCCCTTTTCTTTCTAATGTCTTCTATTTCTGCGTGTGCTTGTTTCGTAACTTTCGAACAACTGTTCTGCTGGCAAAGGTCCCTAAGATCCTCAGCCTCCTTTTGCCAGGTTTTATCTTGAAATTTAACTCACCTTGACTTGGTCCTCCCCCCTCTGCTTTCCCTTCCCCCACTTCCCTCTTTTCTCTCAACCAGAGGCGGGTGAGGGGTGGAAATGTACAGGGTTATTGGTCTCCTATGCTGCTTATAACACACACACACACACACACACACGCACACACACAACACACACACAAGGAGGGCTTGAGGCACAACATATTGAATTGAAGGGTCATGGACAGACACCTGCATGCCTATAAACAAAGACATACACACACAAGCACAGTATGTGCGGGGTCAGAGGTCAAATACAATAATCTGTGCCAGGGTCAGGCCCACTTGACCAAGAGGTTTATAGGCCCCTAAACCTATCAGGCTGTCCGCAAAACACACACATACACACAATGAATGCACACACTAGCTAACAAAGACACACACACACACACACACACACACACACACACACACACACACACACACACACACACACACACACACACACACACACACACACACACACACAAGTGATCTGGTTGTTTTAAGCCAGAGCAGATCTATTCCACAGTAATACAAGCCGCTGAGTGGTTCATTCAGAGTGGAGGGGGAAGGGGTAGTGATGGCCACTATCTTTTGTTTTAATGTATAAATTAGGGCTGTCAATCGATTCAATTACTTAATCGCGATTAATCGCAAATTAATGTAATTTTTTTATCTGTTCAAAATGTACCTTGAAAGGGAGATTTGGCAAGCTTAGTTTTAAAGCTAGAGTCAAGATACTGGTATCGTATAAGACTAGAAAACCTATAGATATTAATTTAAAGCTACAGTGTGTAGGATTTGGTTGGTGTGGTTGCAGGCTGTAACCAACTGAGTACCCCTCTGCTCACTCCTCCCTTTTCCAAGACTGCAATAACATGAGCCCCCGAGTGCAAAACCGTGGTAACACCATTCGCCTTTTCGATCTTAGGAGCAATGGAAGTCAGACGGCGGCTGGCGGTAGCACGGTTCTGCACTCTGCAGCTCACGTTATCACAGTTTCACTAGTGTGTCAGAGAACTACGGTGGTAAAGTAAAAACGTGAAAGGCTTTCTCTTACACCAGTGTTTGGTTTGTCTGTTCCGGACGGACATGGCGGAGCAACATGGTCAACCCATTCTCACTTCCAACTCATCAAATACCGCCATTTGGCAAGTGCCCCTGGGCATAGGAAACTGATGCACCCTTTAGTAACAGTATGGGACGAACCACGCTTTCAACTAACTCCAATCTAAACCCACACGCAGCGTTATTTGACAGTCAGAGCAAGTGACGTAGTATTAATAGCATGAGAGTTCGTTCAGAGCGGACGGGAGGGGTGTTCGTGTCATGTGTGAAATGTAACGTTGACTTATTTTGTCACGTCAGTCTTTTGTTACGTGACTCGTTGGAATCGTCAGTCCCGTGAGTCGTTAGTCAGTGAAGTTAACGTCAACCACGATCGTTTCCGAAACCTAACTAAGTGGTTGTGTTGCCTAAAATTCACTTCCTGTGAAAACTGAAGTTTATTTTGAAAGGACACTATGCATGTAACGAACGTATATTGACACTCCCTGGTTCGTCCAAAAGTAACGCAAGAGGGGTACCATGTGCGTTGGCCTCTGATGCCGAGGGGCACTGACCAAGCGGCTGGTTGTGTCTAGAAGTTAACCCACAAGTTGGGAAACTCGCAAGATGGTTAGGCATTGACCTTGAATGGTTAAGGTTAGGATAGTCGTGCAGCGAGTCACGCGATAATTTTTGCAAGTTTTTGCCAGATTTCGTAATTTGCGGGTTACCTTCTGGACACGACCCTGCTTCCTATGTAGATACGAAAGGCTCATTCTAAGCTAACAAAAACACAATGATTCTTAGTTTCAGGTGATTATACACTAATGATAACATAGTTATTGATATTATATTCCATTTCTGCTAATTGAAATTTGACACACTGTTCCTTTAACAACGAATTCTTAAGATTGTCCTGTAACAGTAGAAATTATTATACCAGCAGCAACAAACTTCCAGATGATAGCTTGCAGTCTGTTGGAGGCTAACTCACCCATCACCAATGTCAGCATTTGGATTGGACTGGTTAGTGGTGACTTCCCACTCTGGTCTATTACAGCATCAGTTGTCTTTCATGTCTGTGAGTGGTCGGGTTTCAAGCCAGACATAGCTGATTAGCTCTGCAGACAGGCCAAACTCAATTTCACCTCACTGGAGCGCCACCACAAAGCCTCACTGAGTGGCTCACCTCCCCACCTCCCAACGACCCAACACTGACACGACACTGTCTCTCACACACACACACACACACACACACACACACACACACACACACACACAGACACACGTGTACACAGCCAGACAGAAAGCCTCCGATTGACTGATAGACGTCTACTATGTGGGCGTTCATCCAATTTATCCAATAAAACAGAACATAAATCACATTTGGACCTGGCAGATATTAGAATAATAATAATAAAAAAAAACAGTAGTGAAACAATAGTTTGGTCATGTACAGGATATCATGGATCTTATTTGATAAAATCCCAAGAAACAAAGGATATGTGTAAACTCTCTCTTCAGGAATTAACATTTAATCTGATGTGCATTTTAAGAAAGTTTATATTTTAAAAATGGTTTCATCACTGTTTCAATCAGATGCTGATTACAAACTGGGAGAAATTACCTCAAACAAGAGTTCATCTAGATATTGTAGACTATGAACGATTAGAGTTCTGAGGTCCCTTAACCTCTTACCATTACGCCCCGCCTTTCGCAGGTCAACAGTGTATGTCACATATAACTGGTGTACATCATCTGAAAGCTGGGAAACTGAAGATTAATTTGACATGCAGCTAAAGTCATAAGTCTGAAAGGAAAATGAATTGATTAAAATAAATTGTGAAAGTGTATAAGGGAATAGAACATTATGATAGAAGTATATGATGGCCATCCCCGTGCTCTATTATGTCTCGTAAGTTGTTGCAGCAATTTTTGGGTTGATACCATTAGTTACATAGATTTGGTGCTAAATTTAACCTTTTTTTACCACTCGGGAATTGATAAAAAATTATCAATAATGCCTCCAAAATACCAAATTAAGACATCAAGACCTTGAGGAACACCATAGAAAAAGTCATGCTGGGATTTGGGATCAAAAACTTATGACATTTGGAGATTTCTGCAAGAATTGCATTTTTCAGCGTTTGGATGGCGAACACTTCTGTTCTGGAAACTGCTCAGAACCCCCCTTTTTGTCAATCTACCTAGGAAAGCCATCCATCCTCTAAATACTCTAGGTCCTTAGTTTGTGGTGGTAAAGGTTCATGAGGCTGTGATTTATCCTAGAGGTCACCACAGGTCATTTTATACAGTGAGGTCAATTTAAAAAAAATGACATCACTATATGAAATGGCTACTATGGGGACTAACATTGATATCGGTATCGGCCCAGAATTTCACAATTGGTGCATCCCCAGTGGGCATGTCTGTAAAGGGGAGACTCGTGGGTACCCATAGAGCCCATTGTTATTCACATATTTTGAGGTCAGAGGTCAAGAGACCCCTTTGAAAATGGCCATGCCAGTTTTTCCTCCCCAAATTTTGCCTAACTTTGGAGTGTAACTTAGTTATATAACCTCTAAACAATCAGCTCTCATCATTATCTGGTTGCATTTTTATGGTTTCTAGCATCAAGTTCTGGTTCGACAGTAATAACACATGTAATCCCCATGTGTGTCAAAGAAGCAAAGTTGCGTCATCGCATTGCCACGGCATGGAAAACATTTACTGCATGGCAGAAACTCAAGAGTCCTGTAAACCTTCATAACACACACACAGACACACACATGTACGTGCACCTGATCTGATTGCAGTGGGTCAGCAGACCGTTGCGTGCAGAAGTTCATCAGCTGACTACAGAAAGAGGGGGAGGTATGAGTCTTAAACAGAGAGAGTCTGTGACTCAGAGTTTTAGTCTTAAATAACCTTTTATGACACTGCAACAGCATATATACTGTAGCCATAGATTTAAAGGTCCCATATTATGCAAATTTTCAGGTTCATACTTGTATTTTGTGTTTCTACTAGAACATGTTTACATGCTGTAATGTTCAAAAAAATTTTTATTTTCCTCATACTGTCAGCCTGAATATGCCTGTATTTACCCTCTGTCTTAAAAGCTCTGTTTTAGCGCATTTCGACAGAATTGCGACGAAATTGCAACAGAATTGCATTGCTAGGCAACAGCTTGGGTCCATGTGTACTTCCTGTCAGCTGATGACATTCACATACACTGCAACCAGGAATAAACTGGGACACATTTAGAATGTTTACGTTTAAAACTGTGTAAAGGGTCTAAATATTGTATATTTGTGACATCACGAATGGACAGAAATCCTGACAGCTTGTTTCAAATGAGCGTCTGAATACGGGCTGTGTGTATTTCCCTGTGGATTGAGCATTTCGATACTTTCACAGTATTTATATAGGACTTAAGCCTGCTTTGTAATAAAAAAAACATGAAAATCTCACTTTTTTATAATATGGGACCTTTAATATGTACATTTGTTTGGAGGTATTGCCAACTTTTGTTGTCAGCTTCTGGGCCTGAGCAATAGGCCCGTTTTGAACAGGCACTGCACTAGTATAATCAATACAACACAACCAGAAGACAGAAATGTAAAAACAGGGTGGTCCACAAGAATTCTGAATTCTCTTGAAAAGCAATTTCAAGCAAGGAGGATGGACAAGAGAAAGTTTGAAGATTCCATCGCAACATTAGCACCAGACAGAAAACAAGAGTCTACAGCCGCACTAGCAGCTGTGTGAGTTGTGAGTTGTCCAGAAACCCTCACAGGTACTGCATTTAGCATAAAACAATATGCTCAAATCATAACATGGAAAACTCTTGACTATGACTTGCCCCAAAACTGCATGTGATTATCATAAAGTGGGCATGTCTGTAAAGGGGAGACCCGTGGGTACCCATAGAACCCATTTTCATTCACATATCTTGAGGTCAGAGGTCAAGGGAACCCTTTGAAAATGGACATGCCAGTTTTTCCCTTGCCAAAATGTAAAGTTAAAGTTAGCTAAGTTATTTGTCCTCCTTCGCGACAAACTAGTATGGCATGGTTGGTATCGATGGATTCCTTAGGTTTAGTTTCTGATTTCTTATGATGCCAGTATCTTAACTAGCTCCAAAGCTGAGCCCGGATACAGCCTAAAAATCGCAAGTTGTATTAATGCGTTGAAGAAATTAGCAGTGTTAAAACAAATTTGCGTTAATGCATTATCCCATTACCTTTGACAGCCCTACTAAAGTCATTACGATTCCTCCTCTGGGGACTATGAATGTCTTTGCAAAATGTCTTGGCAGTTCATCCAATAGCTGTTGAGATATTTCAGTCTGAACCAAAGTGTTGGATCGACCAAATCGATCAACATTGCCAGCCCTAGATGCCGCTAAAAAAAAGGCTAAAAAAGAAAAAACAAATCCATCAGACTGTAAATTTGAATTTAAATTTCGCAAGCACCAAATATTTCAATAATCAGTCCACGCACTGAATAACAAACCATGAGAAACTGACTCTTTCACATCCCTTTTTTTTCTCCTTAAACCCGTCTTTTCTCTTGCCCTTTTCCACAGGGAGGTCAGAGGTCAGGGTCGTTTAAAGAGCAGTGAACCCAGAGCTGGAAGGGGTTCAGTGTCTTGCTCAAAGCTACTTCAGCAGGGTGGCTGCTTGCCAACACAGGGGGCTTGAACCCGAGTTCTTTGCTTTGAGAGATGGTCTCTTTAACCACTGGGCCTCCCTGCTGTCCCTGATGTTCGTAATGCCGCGTCTCTGGCCGCAAATAAAAGCAGGAGTTGCGTTGTAGCCGCAGTCGTGATGCCAAAGCAAACCCATTCGCCCAGTGATGACAGACAGGACCTGACCAAATCCTTGTGAAAGCCGTGGTAACATGACTGAACTGTATGGTGTAAGACTGACACAACTTGCGTGGGAAACGGCTGCTATCAGGAGTCCATCATCAACTACAGGCAGACTACCAAATAAGCTTTGGCATTAGCAGCTACTAGACCCCATGTAAAGAGTTAAAGAAGATATACCATGAGATGGGTATTCCCCTAAACTTGCTTCTAAAATGTGATGGAGATGCAGCGTCATGTTATCTGTTCATAACCTGTTTGTGATACCCTGAGGAGAAATCCATTCAAATGTGTACCAAAGACCACGCAGGCCATAAACCTGTCATGGCACGCACATACACAGTTTTACTGGCTCATAATATAAGCGTTCCCTTTGAGAAAGACTGAAGCTTAGTGAAGAATGTCCAGATTCCAACTCTACAGCTGGAGGGAGAGAGATCCTATGATAAAACCATGCCAATGCAAATACGATGTCTGTAGACCAACGCACAGCACGTCTGAGAGTCTCGTCTGCGTTGTTGTGTAAGCCATCCTCAGCGGTCTTCAGAGAACAGAACTAAACTGACCTGCACACATCCACGCATGCATGCACGTACTCAAAACATTTTCCTGACCTTCACTAACCTATAGCCTTTCTGTTAGCTTACATATAACATTACACAACATAGCATGCCAACAGAGGCACTGAAGTCTGGAGCTGAAGTCGTGGCCAGTGTGACGCTGAACTTAAGTGATTTGATCAGCGGAGGTTTCATTCAATCAGCCGCAGACTAGCCACGGCATTAGAAAGGATTAAAGTGCATGATGGTTTCACACGCATCCACCATACAAGGCCATTTAATACTGGGTTTAGGAAGACGTTACATATAGTCATAATAGAGTGCTGCAGGAATGAGTCCTAAAACCCGGAAACGAGTTTAGCACTTCCGGTTCCCTCGTCTGGAAGTCAATGGGTTTTTTTAATGTGTTTTTAGTTAGATGCCTGAAATAAGGTCTGTGGTTAACACAAGCTTAAGAGAATTTAACGTTTTCTTTTGCGACATAAAATCGTCAATAAATATCCCACTTTGAAGCCTTTATGTGTCTTAAAAAAGGCGGTTGCTAACAAGTGGCTAAATGAGACTACTAAATGTAATCACACCGATGTGTCCACCTTTACAGCCTCGTTGTGTATACTCGCGCTCATGCGACCGTGGTGTAGTTCGTTTATAGCCTAACGTTAGCTTTTTACTTCTGCCGATTGCATATACGCTTCAAAAATCATAAAAGTGGTGTTCGTTGGTGAAGATTATCTTGCTGAACAAAACGTGTAAGTATCATAAACATTTGTTTGCCATAGAGCTTATTTTCTGCAATAATCCAAAAAAACAATAGAAAAATCCCATTGGCTATTTGAAGAGGGAAACAGTGCGATGCTAACTTCCTGGATGACCTTCCAAAAATACATCATCCCTGCAGCACTCTATTACATCATAGTGTTACCAACTCTTTTCCAAAGAAAGTAGCTAGCACTAGCTCCAAAACTCGCCACATGAGGTCATGGAGTCATCTGCATATTGGTGACATCATCAAGAGGAGATGCGTCGTCCATCTATATATAATCTATGGCTAGAGTCCGAATCAGAGTTAAATTGATACGTTTGGTTTGTTTTACAGTGCACAAATTAAAGTGAACCACAAGAAAACAATAATTTGCTGAAGGGCGTGTACGAAGGAGCAAATTCAACTTCTCTGCAGGGAATTGCAGACTTTGATATATTGCTGTCGAAGTTTTTTCACTTTGACTCCGTGCTGCTCCACTGTGCGCACAAATCCCTTCTCCTCCAGTTTATCTCAAATGACTTTATAAACATTACTATTTTTGTGGACTTTATTTATCATATTCTATATGTTCTCTTCGGCCCAGATGTCAAGAAAACATCAGACTTCTGCTGAAGTCCAGGTCAGTCCTCTCCCACTCATGTTAACGTGTCGTTTACCTGTGTCCATCTCAATAAATGCCCGCACAGGCAGCCTGCGTTTTGGTTCTCTTGGAAACAGTCCGAGACCACCTCTCGCAAGCTGTCTCGGACCGTTTGTTTTGTTCCACACCAGAGTATGATTACTGCGTTCACAACTGCCCAAACGAACCGCACCAGAGTTTGATTAAAGCGGACTAAATGTTGGCTTATGAAAGCGCCCTAAGATACTTCGTCTGGGAACCATTACTGTCTGTACAAAATTCCAAGACAATCCATTAAATAGTTGTTGATATTTCAGTCTGGACTGGCATCGCCATCCCTCGACCCCAGCCACTAAAGTTACTCCATGTAGTATTTGAATAGATCACTTTATGATTGTGAACTAATCAAATTATAGCGGAGATGTTTCTTTACACTGGTGGTTTTTGTTTCCCATGATCCCCATCACCTCCAGCTACACATTTATCAGTCTCCCAGCCACCTCCTCTGCTTGTTCGGCCAAAAGGTTTTTCTCTTTTGCTGACGATGATAAACATGATGGAATCTTGGAAGTGTTTTTTCCATGTGCTTTTTACTCCTTCCAGCACAAGCTTTATCACTGTTCGTGCTGGAAGAATACAACAATCTTGCTGTTTTTGTGCCATTAAGCAGTCTTGAAGAATTTCCTGCCTACACCAACCTGGTGACATGCCATGAAAAATGCAGTAAAGAAGAAGCAAAATGCTGCCAGACCTCTGAGCCATAATCTGTTTGAAAATCATAGCAGGAATGAATCATCGATGTCAGATACAAAGCATATGAAAAGCAGCTTTTTGAAAATACCAAAATTTATCACAAAATAAAAATGTATTTCTTTTGTGTGATAAGTACTGGGTGATTATTTGCCTTTTAAAATAAACAGGATAATAGTTTAAGGAGCAAAACTGAACAAAATGAAGATGTTCTGGGAAAGAGACATGATGCAACATCTGATCGGCTCTCACAGACTCAAACACACACAAAAGCTCCTTTGTACAAACTGCAAACTTGCTCTCTATGACTCCAGACCTTGTGAGATGATGTCAACAAAATGCTAAAATAATGCTTTGCCTTATCACAAATGTATCTATGTGAGCGCTGTGTACTGAATAACCTATGCGACTATGTTAACATGAACACTAATATTCCACTATTATTATTCTCAATAGAACAATATTCAGAATTTGAAAATTTTGGATATTCTGAATTAGGCCTTATTCCGAATGGAGCATTTTCCGACTAAGACATGTGGGATATGCCGATATTATTCTGGTTTTAGGTGCATTCTTTGGACATGTATACAGCACATTCGTAATATGCATCTCAATTGTTTGTTTTTTAACGTCCGTTTGCAGCCTCTTGCCTGTTGACGTCCAGCTCTGTGCGTTGTTCATAAACCAGCTAGCCGACAGTTTGCAGAGATGCATGCCCAAAAGAGAAGCCCACATTTCTGATCGGAAGGAGAAACACACCTACTTTTAAATTAGGGCTGTCAATCGATTAAAATATTTGATCGCGTGATTGTCCATAGTTAATCACAATTAATTGTAAAGTAATCACACATTTTTTATCTGTTCAAAATGTACCTTAAAGGGAGATTTGTTAAATATTTAATACTTTTATCAACATGGGAGTGGGCAAATATGCTGCTTTATGCACATGTATGTATATATTTATTATTGAAATCAATAAACAACACAAAACAATGACAAATATTGTCCAGAAACCCTCACAGGTACTGCATTTAGCATAAAAAATATGCTCAAATCATAACATGGTAAACTGCAGCCCGACAGGCAACAACAGCTGTCAGTGTGTCAGTGTACTGACTTGACTATGACTTGCCCCAAACTGCATGTGATTATCATAAAGTGGGCATGTCTGTAAAGGGGAGACTCGTGGGTACCCATAGAACCCATTTTCATTCATCTTGAGGTCAGAGGTCAAGGGACCCTTTGAAAATGGCCAGGCAAGTTTTTCCTCACCAAAAGTTAACGTAGGTTTGGAGAGTTATTTTGCCTCTTTCGCAACATGTAAGTATAATATTGTTGGTACCAATGGACTCCTTAGGTTTTCTAGTTTCATATGATACTGCTGCATTCTTAAAATCACACATTGCGTTAATGCATTAAAGACATTAGTGGCGTTAAAACCAATTTGCGTTAACGCGTTATTATCGTGTTAACTTTGACAGCCCTCGTGTAAACATTATGAAAGACTTGGATATCAACAGGTTTTTTGGATATGGTCAAATATCACAAGGCTGATCTTTTCAAGAAGTAAGTCGGACAAGTCCGCCACGTTAATCGGAGTATGCAGGGGAATATTAGTGGAATATTCAAGTTCATTTGCCAGCTTAGTAGGAATATTGTCTTTTTTTTAATAAGGGCAACAACTGAAATATTTTGTGCATGTAAATGTAGTCAGTGGATGTAAGTGTGTGTGGATGAGAGTGTAAGAAAGGGTGAGCATCTAAAATAACTTTTATTGTTCATGGGCATCCTGAAAACGTCTTTGCGAGGGATGGAACATTCCTGGGACAGGAGGCTCTACCGGGGGAAGGAAGGGCAAAGCTATGACACACACACACACACAGTGACGTTAAGAGCCAAGGTTGAAGCGTGTGAACCGGAAATGGGCGCCTGTCTTCAGAAGGTTCAGAGAGATCCGACCTGCAGACGTTCCCAGCCGTATTCCCGGCTCTGCTACGGAAGTCTGCACTCTGTCTGCAGCATCCTGGAGACATTGCTCACCTCGGCCCACAGCAAAACATGTCTGTAACTCTGTACGTGTGTGTGTGCACATGTGATTGATAATGATGCTTCCACAATAACACACACACGCAGTCAAGATAACCCAGGGTGAGCTGTTGTGTAATGGAAGGAAAGGCTGTCCGCAGCCAAAGTCAACACATGCTGTTCTGACCTGAACATAACAGTCAGCTGGTTTTAAAACACACACACACAGTCCCTCTCCTGTGATAGTGGTGAAGTAAAACAAATCAACTATATCCCGACTATAGTTAGGGTGACCAGATCCCAACAAACCAAATGTGGGACAAAGAGTATGTTTGTGTGGAACAATGTGGGACACGTTACCAAGGCTGAGAGGTAGTCTACAATTTTGATATAATGTCTATCTAAAATAAACATTTCTATTCTGCCCCTTATCTTGTAACATCTCTATGCTTTGCCCGAATGCATCCATAGATCGTCACATCTCTTTTCGAGCCGCACATTTCTTGTGAGACTCACATGAACTGTGTCCCTTCATGTCGTATTCCCCCTGTGTGAAATTGAAAAATAACTGGCAAAATTCACAAAAAACTCTGAGAATCGCCTTCCACCGGCTTATAATAAGTAGTTTCACGGTCTTTGTTGCAGCTGCTCTGCCTTTTCTGGTAGTTTCCATCATATTCCGCCTAAATCTGCACAGCTTGTGACTTTGCGGTGACTCGCAATTTTCCCCGTTGGGCATAGCGTAACAAAGACAGTGAAATGTTAACCTGCACTTGACCCACGTGTGCGTAGTTTGACAGCGAACACAGCGCCCCGATGACAGCCTTCACTGCTTTCTTCACAGCCATTGGATAAAAGCCAGATATTAAAAAAGTGTCTGGTTTGACTTTTGAAAAGTAGAGCCAATTAAAATGTGGGACATTATTGTCTCAATATGTGGGACACGGGACAGGGGATGTGCAGTCCCTCGTACAGTGGGACACCTGGTCGATCTAACTATAGTGGTATAAACCAGCAAACAACTTCAAACAACTGTTTTTTCCCCATACCGGCACTAAAAGGTAGCCACTCAGTCTGAAACCTTCCAAACACTTGAGTACACCTGCCTCCTCCACTTAGTTGTATAATGTCAGTGAGTGTGTGTTAGTGCAGGTGAGGTGGTATGGGTGTGCTTACGTGGTTGTCGGAGGTCTGTATGGGGCTGAGGACGGGGGAGCCGGCTGGGCTGCAGAGCTCAGGGAAAGGGTTGGGGATGGCAGGCAGGGAGGCCGGACGCAGCCGATGCTCTTCCTGAAGGCACCTGCAGAGGGAGACACACACACTGATGTCATGGCTGGGTGGCCAGTGACAGACCGACAATACCGCATACACATGATGATGGGCTTCATTTGGATATAGAAAAAGGTGCGGCACACAGACTAAAAAGTTCATTTTATTTTTGACTTTTGATCAAAATTCTGAGTTTTTGATAAAAAACAACAACAAAGTATTAAAGGCCAAAACTGTCTGTAAAGTTTGTAGTGACTTACTGTTAATAATTTACAGTAACATTGTTTAAAATATGACTTAATTTTGCTGCTGTTCATTACTTACACAGATTAAGAGTAGCCACCAAAGGCTGAAGCTGATTTGTTGCCGAGTGACAATGATAACATGATTTATGGTGCCTTCAAATGAAACTTGTGAGCTCGTGTTTACAACATGGGAAGTCGCGTACACAATATGTTTGCCGTTCAAGTGGTTAAGTCGTGAGGACACTGCTGTTAAGTAACGGTGATATTAAAGTTACTGTCGGTGTCTAGAAGCCACAGAGGCTAACAATTTAGCAAGCAGGTAACATAATATAGGAAATGCAAAGGTATAATGACAGAGGAAAAAGATGAGACTGTTGGGAATATCAACATTTTCCTGTCTCGTGTGATTATAAACAAAGCTTACTCTCCCTCACAGAAACACTGTTCCTGAACTACCTGAAACGCCTTGCTTGAAGTCCCGCCCTTTTTTCTGTAACGTGGTGATGTCACCAAGTAACAGTAACTAGTTTGGCACGCCCTCAAACAAAGCTAGTTAGAGCGGAGCTTGAACGGAGTCCAAAGAGTTTGGTTCGGTTGACCAATCACAACAGAGAGGGACAGCTGACCAATCAGAGCAGGCTGGGCTTTATGAGAGGGCGTGGCAGGAGCTCAAAACAGAGCGTTTCAGACAGAGAGTGAAAAGAGGTGCTGCAACACAGCCGGTATGAAAAAAATAAAGCGTTTTTTGAACATTAAAGCATGTAAACATGTTCTAGTAGAAAACACAAAATACAAGTATGCACCTGAAAATAAACATAATAGGTCCTCTTTAATATAAAACAGAGAAATCGGGGCAGGTAATTAGTGTCTACCTGACGGCCTGGATGTGCATGGGCTGAGAGTGCCGCAGCCTCTCCATGGAGGGGGAGGAAGGGGGCAGGGGTGGGGTGTGACGACGGTGGGCCTGGCCGTGTCCCAGGTAGGCAGCGTGCATGTGGTGGTGGTGGTGGTGTGGAGCGGGCACGTGGCCGTTGTTCAGGAGCAGCGCCGTGTCTGCTTGCGTTGAGTACACACTCTCCATGGAGGAGTTCATGTCATTCACCAGCTGCTCCAGATCCACATCGTCGTCTGTAGAAGCAAGTGGGACAGTAGGATGGGAGAGGTGGAGACAGGTGGAAGAAGAAAAGTGAGTGACAGTAAAAGCTGCAGGACAGCAGATATCCACTCGCCTCAGTGGGTACCAGAGTTTGAGAGATTATTTTGAAACCATCTACAACCAGTTGATAGTCATTAGAAATCATCCTTCACAGACTGTAGGGGTAACTCTCTCTGCAAATGAGTCAAACCTCCAGTAGGCAGAATATTTTTGGCATCATTGGGCAAAAATTCCATAATAACCTTTCAGCATGTTGTAATTCAAGTGTTCTGAGAGATAACTAGACTTCTGCACCTCCTCATGGCTCTGTTTTCAGGCTTTAAAGAATCTAGCCCATGACGGGCTTCAGAGAAAGAGCATTCCTATTGGTTGTTCATTCAACAGAGGCAGCTGTCAATCACTTGCGAACCCTGATCAAATGGTCAAACTAGGGAGCGCTGATCAAATATGAATCAATACTCTGTTACTGTGACACCTATTTCTCGATTAAAATGTTTTCAGAAACATCTTGTAGTGTACTGTTTAGCTGTAAAATGAGAAAGTTTGCTCCAACTGGTGGGCGGTGCTTGGTATTTCCTCAACAGATCTCAACATGGCTGCCGGGTCACAAACTTTCTCCTTTTACAGCTCTAAAGTACACTACAAGATGTTTCTTAAGCCTTTAGGGACTTTATGGTCCATAAAGGGTTACCTGTTCAACTTTGAACGCACAGCTCAGAATTCTGACCTTTTGTCCCACTCCTACTGTACATACTGAGTTAATGCCACAGCAGCATTCTGACTAGCACCTTTAATTAGTTGTAATTTAACACGGTCAACAGTCAAAACATTGCCAGAAGCACATCGTGGCCCTGAACCATCAAGCATGAGACCAAAGAGAGAGAGAGAGAAAGAGAGAGAGAGAGAGAGAGAGAGAGAGAGAGAGAGAGAGAGAGAGAGAGAGAGAGAGAGAGAGAGAGAGAGAGAGAGAGAGCCTTGTTCTGAAGTTTCACTCCTCCTCGTGTTGGATTTCACTTTGGCTTGGATTTCTTCCAATGGCTGTGTAGTACACTAACCCACTAGCTCGCCATTGGTCAGATTATGTGAAACCTGTCATTCACGGGGCTGAGTTGTCTATCAAGCACTGGAAGTTGGAACCAACAGTCACCCACAGGCTGAACCCACACCAGACCAAACCAGGGTGAAAGGTCTGTTCTCTTGCAGGACAGTCAACAAGGCAGTTGCCAGTCAGTTCTTTTCTTTTAACCTGTTACTAATTAACTGAAGGCAGTCTAAGATTAACACTTAAAGGAACAGTGCATAGCATTTTGTGGGCTCTATTAGCAGAAATGGAATATAAAATTCATAACTATGTTTTCATTAGTGTATAATCACTTGAAACTAAGAATCGTCGTGTTTTCGTTAGCTTAGAATGAGCTGTTTACAGTATATCTACATAGGGAGCTCTTCACAGTCTGCCATGTTGCTCCGCCATGTTTCTACAGTAGCACAGAACGGACAAACCAAACACTGGCTCTAGAGAGTGACATTCACGTTTTTATGATACCTGAAGGTAGGTTTGCCGCAGTAGTCATTGTTACCGGTGTTACGTGTTTTTCGGGCATACATCAATTACATTTTTTGCCCACACTTGTCGTTTTTCTTTTTTTTTATGGAAATAAAACCCATTAGTTTATTTTTGCGTATCAGCGCCATGTTATCAATACATAGTCGGATTTCACACACTGGACGAGAGACACTTGACAGATGATGGAGGAGGATTTGGTGTCAAAGCAAATGCACCTATTTGGCAAGATTTAAGATTAGAACGCTATAAGGGAACCATAACGGTAATGAGGTTATCGCCGTGAGGAGGATGGAGTGGTCACAGCCGGTGTATGTAGAGCAGCGGCGTCAGGTAAAAACCTGAGGCCAGACACAGAGCCATCCAACAGTAATAATCAAAGTAAGCGCGTCATCTTTCCTTGTAAAATGTCCAGTGTAATCGGTAACACTTGTCACAAGTTCATTAACCCGTGGGAAAATGTCCTCACCATGACATCCCTACCTCAAGGCCACCGTAGTTTTCTGACACACTTGTGAAACTGCAATAACGTGAGCTGCAGAGTGCAGAATCGTGGTACCGCCAGCCACTGTCTGACTTATGTTGCACCTAAAGTAGTGTTAGTATGGTAAAGATGACCTCTGAGCGAGGTGAACGGTGTTACCATGGTTTTGCACTCTGCAGCTCACGTTACCGCAGCTTTGGAGAAAGAAGAGTCAGTTGGTTGCAATCTGCAACCGCGTCACTAGATGTCCCCAAATTCTACACACTGTACTTTTAATACTGCAAAATCAATTGCCCTTCAGGAAAAAATGAAGTTGAACTTGCAGATTGCACTCATTATTTACCATTTCCCAGGCCTACAAAATGTATTTCCTACGGCTGTCAAAGTTAACGCGATCATTTTTTTAACGCCACCAATTTCTTTAACGCATTAAAGCAACATGTGATTTTTAGGTTGTAGCGACCTCAGTTTTAAAGCTAGAGTGAAGATACTGGTATCATATGAAACTAAAAAATCTAAGGAATCCATTGGTACCAACTATGTCATACTAGCTTGTCACGAAGGAGGCTAAATAACACTCCAATTTTTACGCAAATATGGCGAGGAAAAACTGGCATGGCCATTTTCAAAGCGGTCCCTTGACCTCTGACCTCAAGATATGTGAATGAAAATGGGTTCTATTGGTACCCACGAGTCTCCCCTTTACAGACATGCTCACTTTATGATAATCACATGCAGTTTGGGGCAAGTCATAGTCAAGTCAGCACACTGACACACTGACAACTGTTGCTGCCTGTTGGGCTTGAGGTTGCATGCGATTAATCGCAATTAAATATTTTAATCGATTGACAGCCCTTGTATTTTCTAAACCTGCCTTTCTTACAAGCTAATGTGCATTGTCAGCTCGTGGGGAAAAGTGTACTAGCGGGATAGAAATCATTCTAATGAAGCCAGTTTTAGATCAAGGGCAGAATAAGTGCAAGAATGTCCGTTAAATGTCCTCACAAGTGTGGTATGTCTCAATGTGTTTCTGTATGTGTGTGTCCAAAGCCCTTTGGTCCTATGTGCGTCCCACCCCGACACCACACACAGGATTCCTGACATTCCTGTAGGAAGAAATTACAGCACTCGGGGAACGTTCACCAGCCTCCTCATGGCATATGGTGGCCAAATGATCAGGACAAAGTAGGCCACCAAAATACACACACATGCACACACACACACAAGAGCTTAGGACACCATGTACGCTACGCAGTGTTGATGAGCATGTGCATGTAATTATACGGGACAATTAAAAGAAAAAGCACACATTGTACTGCATGTACACACGCACACAGTGAATATACACGCTGAGCCTACCGAGCGGAAAAAGAAGCTGCTGTACCAAAAACAGCAGGAGTCGGCCCGTCTGATCTCAGATCACAAAGAGGAATGCATGGCACACATACACACACACAGAATGGATAGTCTGGGACACAAGGTCATGTGATGCTGGGGTTCATGAGTGGGACATGGGTTGGGGGTGGGGACAAACAGTTGGAAAAGAACAAGAGAGCACATGAGGACAGCCAGAGATGGTTATTATGTAAAGCTGCAATATACTGCAGGCCTTGTCCACAGCAAACGTTTTGACTAAACATAGTAGGAAAGCACAGGTATGAATGAGTCAGCATGCATAATACTAGGAACCGAGACAGGTAAATGAATTTCAGCCATCGTTCATTTTATTACATACACCTGTGCTTTTCTCACTGCAACATGTCGAAGTGTCTTCCGAGATCAAGGCCTAATACACATTGATGGCTGCAGGTTGGGCTTAAAATTAGGGCTGGCAATCGATTCAGTTATTTAATTGTAATTAATCACGATTGTCGATAGTTAATCGCAAATTAATCACATATTTTTATCTGTTCAAAATGTACCTTCAAAGGAGA
This sequence comes from Sebastiscus albofasciatus, assembly GCA_916701655.1. NCBI lineage: Eukaryota > Metazoa > Chordata > Actinopteri > Perciformes > Sebastidae > Sebastiscus > Sebastiscus albofasciatus. Next base: position 22,670 of record CAKAOI010049558.1, read on the forward strand.
TTTGTCAAGTATTTAATATTTTTATCAACATGGGAGTGGCTAAATGTGCTAGCTTTATGCAAATGTGTGTATATATTTATTATTTTAAATCATTTAATAACACAAAACAATGAGAAATATTGTCCATAAACCCTCACAGGTACTGCATTTAGCATAACAATATATGCTCAAATCATAACATGGTAAACTGCAGCCCAACAGGCAACAACAGCTGTCAGTGTGTCAGTGTGCTGACTTGACTATGACTTGCCCCAAAACTGCATGCGATTATCACAAAGTGGGAGTGTCTGTAAAGGGGAGACTCGTCGGTACAACCCATTTACATTCACATATCTTGAGGTCAGAGGTCGAGGGACCCCTTTGAAAATGGCCATGCCAGTTTATCCTCACCAAAATGTAGCGTAAGTTTGGAGCGTTATTTAACCTCCTTTGCAACAAACTAGTATGACATGGTTGGTACTTTGACAGCCCTACTTTAAATGTAGACTTTCAGTTGTTCCAGTAAAGGAAGGTACTGAAAGTTGACAAGTGCTTTATAGCCATGTTAAGGGACCGGCTGTAGGGATGGCAATGTTGGCCTGTCAGCCGTCCACCACTTTGGTCCAGACTGAAATACCTCAACAACTACTGGAAAGACATTTTATACAGATTGATGGTTCCCAGAGGATGAATCCTGATGTCTCTGGTGATCCCCTAACTTTTCATCTCTTCATCATCATCAGATCAAAATTTAAATTTTGGGTTTATGATGACATTTCCATCAGCTGTACTATGAGTTTAGTGCCAATTGACAAATGCCAGCATACTAACATGCTAAGCTAAGATGGCAAATATCTTTTTGGGATTGGAAACAGCTTTTCAGTTTGAGATGGTCATACAGTAGCTGTCTAGTTTGAGATTGCTCTGTGGGAGTTAAACATAAGCTCTAAGAGCATGGGAGGTAGTGAAGAAGCATTGGTTCAGTTGTCACTGGCAAGTCTCGCTTTCTTGACAGACTACGAATTTCCAAATTCTCACTTTCTAAGCACGAACAAGATTTCCTTTAAGTGGTTACACTCAAAGCTGGTGTTGGCAACATTGGAGAAACTAGCAAGAGTACGATTTAAAGAATGTAAAAAGTATGTTTTTAAAGAATCCAACGAAAAAAAACGAGCCCAGTGTTTGCCAACTCTTTTCTCATGAAAGTAGTTAGCAGCACTAGCTTCAAAAGGGACGAGCTGTCAGCAACGCTGTTGTTCCAAAATTATCATAAGCCGTGCTTCCTCCGCATGGTATGACTCGACTCCCTTTTGGTACAGTATAAGGTCCTTTCCTCCGTGCCATGTTTTCACTGCAGATAGTACCCTCTCTGTGTAGGCGGGATTCTCAGCTGATCGCCGTAGCGACGGAGTGTGAAACTGCCCTGGACTGGACACTTGCACGCTGAATCATTTCAACGGCAACCAAACAGAGGATCTGCACTTAGTCAATTGTACGACGTAGTGTACGGTGTAGTTTTGCATGTTGCCATTTTTTTTTTTTAAATCTGGGTCGAGTGAATTAAAAACTGCGGTCGCTATGGACAGCATCTTATTTAAAAACGGCGGGGTTTGTGCAGGATGTCCCATGTTGCACTAGTGACTATTCTCTCTGACCAATCTGTGGTCTGCAGTGTTTTAACTCCGCCTTCAAGTATCGGCTCAGCTTGCTTGGAACATCGGCCGAGGTGGTACCAAGAATGGAGCGGTTCTATTGGTACCATCCCCAAGTTTTGTTGATGGAAACACGAAAAGAACCGTTTTAATGTGTAACGAACTGAACTGGACTGCTTGGTGGAAACGTGCCAATAATGAACATAAACCACAAACAGTGTCCATTGCAAGCAGGTAGACAGGTAGCCCGTGCAATCATTACAATTGGGCCAAATTAAATGATTGGACGGGTTTGTTACAGTCCTGCAACAGCCACAGATACCAGATTTTTTTCTTGTTTGTAGTCAGATTACTTGATTTGTTGATTTTTATCGGGATGTAATGAGCATTTTAACAAATATAAGAAAAAAGCTTTCCCAAATACATTACCAACCCTATCTTTAAAACCAACATTTCATCAAGGCAAAATATCCTCCATCATCTTAATTTTGAGGTATAGGAAGGTTTTCTCTCTTGCAGCTCTCGTCTGTTGAAGCACCACATTGCGATTAAGGCTGATAAGCCGGCTGGAGTTTTACATAGAAATGTAGCCTTGTGCAGCTTTAAGAGGATAATGATGGTATCATTGGCATTCCTCTCCCTCCTCCCGTTGCTGGCTTGGCCCACGCTGCACTGCTGGCTTCAGTTGAGGAAGCCAGAGGACATATAGCATGAAAATGTCTCCTCCTTCTCTTCTGCTAACTGCGACTTTGAATATAGACGAACTGCTGCAGCACTCTGGTTAACATCGGACAACAAAAACCTACCATACAACCGTGGCCAATTCATTCCTGTAATATCCCAGAATACACTGAATGAGCGCTCTCGGTCCCTGGCCACGACAACCTGCAATCATCGATCTCTGACGGCAGTCTAGAGGTCAGAGAAGAGAGCTAGATGTTCAGGTTTTCAAGGGCAAAGTGCAATTGGGTTCCTTTATATGCAATAACAATATTCCAGTTATATTTTGCATAAAAATGCACTTTGGTACACTGCACAAGTGGTCAAAAATCATTTTATTTTATTTTTGTTGTCAGTGTAGTCACATTTTTGCATTGCAGGAAGCACGTGTTTTCCTTATGGACAATAAAGTGAAGTGAGGTCTCAGCTCTCAATCACCACACGTGGTGGTGTAAATGCGGGTGGGTAAAGTGAAAGAGTAATGCTTTTCACTCCTCTTTAAAGAACAGTGTGTAGCATTTAGGGGGAGCTATTGGCAGAAATTATGTAAATACCTGGAAATAGAAGCTGAAATACTGATCTCTTGTCTCATATTCATCTTTTGATGTCAAACCCAAATGTTTTCAGTGTACAGCAAAAAAAAAAGAATTGGCCACGCTGGTCCAATAGTTTTCGAGGGGACTGTACTTGGTACCAATGGGCTGTCTCCAATTCTGAAAAGTGAAGCCAAAGCGGAAGTGCATTAAATTTGCATTCTTTCTAACAGCCAGCAGGGGGCGACTCATCTGGTTGCAAAAAGAAGTCTGATTGTGTAGAAGTCTATGAGAAAATGAGCCTACTTCTCACTTGATTTATTACCTCAGTAAACACTGTAAACATGAGTTTATGGTCTCAATCGCTAGTTTCAAGACTTCTTCAATACAGCGTGATGTTCATTTAGTAAATTATGGTCCCATTTAGAGTCAGAAGGGTATGCTTTTCGGCGAGGTTACCTTGCGATTGACAGGTCGCTACCACGCCGTTGTCCGGTCTGGGAGTAGTCCGAGTTTATAACAATTAATTAATTAACAAGTTAATAACAATTTGGTTGCCTAAATATGTCTTATCAAATGTTCAGTTGTACTTAGCTAAACCCTTTCGTGTCACTTCTGGTTGCAAAAACTTGAGATGACGAGGCCCAAAAACCAAGATGGCGACGGCCCAAATGCCAAACTCAAGGCTTCAAAACGGCAGTCCACAAACCAATAGGTGACGTCACAGTGACTATATGTCCACTTCTTATAAACAGTCTATGCTTGGCAAACAGGAGAAGTTTCAGTTGGTTGCAATCTGCAACCTCACCGCTACCGCGAAATCCTACACCCTGCACCTTTAACAATCTTACTGAGATGCAAGATACCAAACTTTTAAGCCTTGAGCTATCTAACTAGCATGAGTCTGTATTCATACTGAGCAGCTCAATGAATTAACTCTACTGATGTGAAACAGTGCAACTCTGGAGGAAATTGCACAAAACTAATAACAGGCCTCATAACAATAATTCTGAACAAAACATGATCTGGTACAGCATACTGGCTGCTTACATGCAGTCAACACCAAGGTATGTATCAAGACACATGTCATCAGACCATCAAAAAGACAGGCCCAGCATAAATGAAGGGCATGTAACCTGAGCCTGGCATGATCTAAATATACAGCACGTCCATCAGTGAGGTTGATGTGATGTTTCTCACTGGTGCAAAGTCAGAGTGAAACAGTAACTGGGTTATTTGACTCTTGCCCTTTCACTGAAGTTATCAATCAGTTTTTTTCTAAAAAACATATTATCAGGGAAACTTGATGATTGATGGCTACACTAAAAACTGCCTTGAAAACAATGAAGACACTTGACAGATTGCTGGTTATGTAACTATATGATGGTCTTTTCACATCTCATTCATTTATACAGATAAAATCTTGTATTGATATAACTGGTGTCTGCTCTATGTTGGACGCTGATGTTGCATGATGGAAGAACTAACTGCTGCTATTCATTGATGCGTGTGATCAACATAGCTGAATATTTAGACGGCTGTACACAAACTACATTGACTTTTGCAGAAAAGGACATTGTAAAATCTCGGTGTCCATGACTTTAAAAGAACAGTGTGCAACATTTTGTGGGATCTATTACCTGAAATTTAAATTTTCATTAGTGTATAATCACCTGAAACTAAGAATTGTTGTGTTTTCTTTAGCTTAGAAGGAGCCCTTCATATCTACATAGGGAGCGGGTCCTCTCACGGAGTCTGCCATGTTGCTCTGCCATGTTTCTACAGTAGCCCAGAACGGACAAACCAAACCTTGGCTCTAGAGAGAGCCTTTTGTGTTTTTTACGTTACCTGATGGCCACCGTAGCTCTCCAACATGCTAGTGAAACTGCGGTAAAGTGAGCCACAGAGTGCAAAACTGTGGTACCGCCAGCCACCCACTGACTCAATCTAAAGTAGTGTTATTATGGTAAGGATGGCTTCTGAGCGAGGCGAACGGCGAACCACGGTTTTGCAATCGGCAGCTCACGTTACCGCAGTCTTGGAAAGGGAGGAGTGAGTGGAGGGATACTCAGTTGGTTGCAATCTGAAACCACACCTCGAGGTGCCGCCAAATCATACACACTGTCCCTTTAAAGGTGCAGTGTGTAGGATTTGGCGACATCTAGCAGCGAGATTGCAGATTGTAACCAACTGAAACTTCTCCTGTGTGCCAAGCGTGTAAGAGAAATAGGGCGGCTGACGCGAAAACATGAAAACATGAAAACATGAAAACATGAAAACATGAAAACGGGAATGGCCCTCTCTAGAGCCAGTGTTTGGTTTGTCCGCTGTGGGCTACTGTGGAAACATGGCGGCCGGCTCCGTGAAGAGGACCCGCTCCGTATCTACATATAAATGACTCAAGCTAAGGTAACAAAACCAAAACTATTCATATTTTCAGGTGATTATACACTAAAGAAAACATACTTGTGAATATTATATTCCATTTCTACCAATAGATCCCCTTGAATGTTACACACTCTTCCTTTAAAGCTGAAGTAGGCGAGATTGGAGCTTTTTATAAAACGGTCGCTTTATCATGACAGTAATACATAAAACAGATAACCTGAAAAAAAACATGTGTCTCTATGTCCTCCTGTGCTCCTAACGGCATCTGCAAGATTTCACAGACCGGAGGAAATTAACCAGTCAGAGCTGACCTGAGATCTGCTGTCCAGCTGCCGTCTGTGAGAGCCGGCTGTCAATCACACATGAACTCCGACCAAACGGTCAAACTATGCCGCGCTGATCAAATATGAATCAATGTTATGTTACGTTACGTTAATGCCTATTACAAACATCTTGTAGTGCACGGCTTAGCTGTAAAATAAGAAAGTTTGTAAACCGGCAGCCATGTTGAGATCTGTTGAAGGAATGCAAAGCACCACTCACATGATCGGAGCACAGCCAATAGGAACGCTCTCTCTCTGAAATGACCTGTGATTGGCCAAATTCTCCCGTCACGGGCTAGACTCTTTAAAGCCTGAAAACAGAGCCATGAGGAGGTGCAGAAGTCTAGTTTTCTCTCAGAGCACTTGAATTACAATATGCTGAAAGGTTATTATGGAATTTTTGCCCAATGATGCCAACAACATTCTGCCTACTGAAGCTTTAAGTAATACCATCAGCTATTGTTACACTGTTAATATCATCAATTTGTGGTTTGATTCAGTGCAGTCTAGGAGTTATTTATTATAAGGATTGTATTTGACTTTCCCTTTTTCCCCTCAACCTGACTCATCAACTTCTACTGCAGTTAGTGCTTTTTCATTTCCTGTGATTACCTTCACAAAGACCACAAAGTGGATATGAAATTGCTGCAATAAATATTTTTATGTGTAGGTGAAAATAGCAGGAGTAATATTAGTGCAAAAGTTTGTTTTCCAGTTGTAAAAAAGGCAGAGCCCTCTAATCACTCTGGGATCGTGTGAGGTGTCACTGCCTGGATTCAAGTGTGAACCTGCACAGCTTCTACTATCTCCACCCCTGCCCCACAGACCTATGGCCAACTCACCATAAACTCCCCTCTGCCTAGCACTGGGTGACCTACAGGCCTGTATAAAACACCCCATTCACATGAAGACATATTTAATACTCTCACACAAGCATGATCACCACACATCAGCAGAGCAGACAATCCACTAAACCACCATGCCAAGCGAGGAAGAAGAAAAAAAAAAAGGTCGGGGAGAGAGAATTTACAGCCTCTCCTCTCCAAAACTTGGCCGCTTTCCAAAAAGGATTCCCACGATTTTCCACGATGGCTGAAGGGTTTGCTGGGAATATATTGGGAGCAGGCATATTGTGTGTGTGTAGAGGAGGTCGGAAGAGGGGGGTTGTAGAAAAGTGCTGAGCACTGCTAAAAAAAAAAAAGGGGGAGGGAGGCACTTTAACACTCATCTATAACCTCTCCATCTGGAGAGCAGAGCCTGCAGTGATGAAGGGAGACAATGTCCTAGATTGAGATGGAGATAGAGGAGGAGAGAGGGGATTTCAAGGAACAGAGGAAGAACATTCAGTGGGCCAGCAAATGTGTTTTGGCTGTGGAGAGATCCCATAAAGAAAGGTATGACAAAGGGAAATGAGTGAAATATGGATAGAGCTGTGTCATCCATCTTTTACAACATTAAAGGAACAGTGTGTAACATTTTGGGGGATATACTGTGTTAGCAGAAATGGAATATAATATTCATAACTATGTTTTCATTAGTGTATAATCACCTGAAACTAAGAATCGTTGTGTTTTCGTTAGCTTAGAATGAGCCGTTTATATCTACAAAGGGAGAGGGTCCTCTTCACAGAGTCCGCCATGTTGCTATGCCATGTTTTTACAGTAGCACAGAACGGACGAACCAAACACTGGCTCTACAGAGAGCCATTTCGTGTTTTTATGTTACCTGAAGGCCACCGTAGTTCTCCGTCATACTTGTGAAACTGCGGTAACGTGAGCCGCAGAGTGCAAAACCGTGGTACCAGCAGCCACCATCTGACCGCTGTTGCTCCTGAAGTAGTGTTATTATGGTAAGGATGGCCTCTGAGCAAGGCGAACAGCATCACCACGATTTTGCACTCGGCGGCTCACTTTAGCGCAGTCTTGGAAAGGGAGTCATCAGAAGGGTACTCGGTTGGTTGCAATCTGCAACCACAACACTAGATGCTGCCAAATCCTACACACTGTACATTTAAGAGTAGATAAAGAGATTGGGGGATGATGACCATAGTTCAGAGTTTCTGATCTGACATAAATTGGATGAGGAGAGGAAAGTTACCATGGTGATGAGGCAAATTTTGATTGGCTGAGCGCTGAAAGCCTGGAACAATCAGCTCCTCGGGCCTGCGAGAGGAAGTGCGGTCCATGCTTTCCTGTCAAAAAAAAAGGCAGAAAAAGGATTTTTGTTTTTAAAAAAAAGGCGAAGGCCATGCGGTAAAAAACCATGCAGTGGGTTTAACATGTCAGATATTTCAGTGAAGGGTAGGACAGCGTGTTATTTTCACAGAGTTCAGAAGGTCAGACAACGGGTGGGTTCATGCCTCTTCTCTCGAGGAACATCAAGCTTCAAGTTCAGAGACCACTGACACTTTGACCCTGTGGCACTGTGACTTTATGAGCCCTCTCTCTCTCTCTCTCTCTCTATCACACTTGCACACATACTCCTTTCAAACTCTCACGTGAAACTTGCATTTGCACTGATTTGTGCGTTTAACCCTCCCCCCGCACAAAAAAAAAAAGATTCAGATCAATCATTTTTCGAGCAAAAACATACCAGCTCAGGCACACTTATACAATCTCACACGTCTGGAGATGCACACACACACACACAGACACACTGCCAAGTTCCTCACACATTGTCTAATTTGAAGCAGCCTCGAGGCAAGAAAGCTGCAGAGGAGAAAGGGAGGGAAGAAAGCCAAACAAATTTTGAATCTTCCCTTTTTTCCAGGAAAAAGAAGAACGAGGAAGCATTGCTTCCAGGAACTTCTCGTGGCCAGAGGGTCATGCTGTGCATGTATGCACACACACACACTCGCAGCTCCGCTCGGTGCTTCGAAAACATCCATAAATGCCCAGAGTAAGATTTATAGCTCTGAGAAGCAGCAGCCAAAAGCTTTCCAAGGAAGGCAACTTGGCTGCAGGGCCTGTGTGCTGACAAAGAAAGTCTGCAGGCTTCAGCTAGAGCTGACTAGAGATACAACAACTTGCTCACGAAACTCCCTCTGATATCTTACTCATCATGTAAGAGACATACAAGCCAACATGCAAACAACAATGAGCATTCCTCGAATCCACAGACATGTGGACTCCTGCTCAAACGGACGAGGTAACCTCGCATTAACCTCTTAAACTCTGCCTTATCCACTACAAACCCCGTTATTTTAAATTCTAGTGAAGATTTTCTTCTTAAAGGGACTGAATGTAACTTTTTTCATGTATAAATTGTTTTTTATTGCAAACATGTGAACAGGTTGTAACCTAACCTAAAAGACCTTCTGTGACTTTCTGTGTTTCCTCTATCAGCCTGTAGACTGCTTTTAATATGAAGAACCTGGGCCGTTTTTTCCAGGAAATTCCAAAAGGATGTAACGTTATGCGCTCGTGAGTGCCTTAGCCGTAGCTAACGTTCGGTTAGAAATAGAGTCCACTAACGCCATCAATCAACCAGCCCCCACCACAACTGAGCCTCCAACACAAACTCCATGGACGCATAAAAATAACAAAGTCTCGCGAGATGGTTAATATTTGGCATTGACCTTGAATGGTTAAAGGCGCTAAATACAGGATTGGGAGCATTTCTATTGCCTCGCAACGGCTCTCAACATGGCGACGGAAATATTAGTAAATATTAGTGAAGTGCAGACAACAGCAAAAGTGCTGACAGAGCTAACGGTATGTACCTGAGGGAGAACCGGAGGGTGGGCGTCTCGCTTTCGCGATGACACAATCGGTCGGGATGGCTTTAACAGCTTTAACTGCTGTATGAGAGCGGTGCCGAGCAACAGCCGTGAGCTAGCCAGTGGGGCACGATCACATGCATTAACATGCACTAAAAGCATGCGCGGCTGAACCGGCGATGTCAACTAAGCGAGGAGAAGCTTGGATTACAACACACTCATTACATAGCAAATAGTTGTTTAATACTATATTAATGCTCTGGATATAATATTTAGCACCTTTAAGGTTAAGCATCGACCTCAAATGGTCAGGGTTAGGATAAGTCGTCAGCCAGCGAGTCTCATGAGAGTTTTCGCACATTTGTGCAACTTGGGGATACCTTCCAGACACAACCTTATTATACATCATGTCATCTAACTCTTGGCAAGAAAGCGAAAGCGATTTGCCAAAGTATCTTACAATCCTTTAAGATACCAGATTTGGTATGTCAGGCTGTATTATGGGGAAATGTGGATACAATGATGCAAAGCCATACTTCTACTAAATGTAATGCTGCAGCCATAAAGATACAGCATGTTGATAACTAAATAAATGAAGATGCACGAATCATATAGCTACAGTGAAGAGTTGGGACAAGCACATAGAGAATATATATATATATATGTTTTTGCTTTCTAATTATTAAGAAACTTAAGGACAAATCAAGAGTTTAATAGGTTAAAGGGGACATATTATGCTCAATTTGAGGTGCACATTTGTATTTTGGGGTTTCTACTGGAACACGTTTACATGCTTCACTGGTCAACCGAACCAAACTCTTCAGACTCTGCTCTAGCTCTGCTCTAACTAACTTTGTTTGAGGGCGTGCCAAACTAGCTGCTAGGCAGGTATTATGCAAATGTGTTAGAGTGTAATTGTGTACACTGTGTGGAGTTGGAGGCGGGACATTGTCCTGGATCTAGGAAGAGATACCAGTAGCAGCAGTGTTAATATATAGCTACAAGTAAACCCAGGGCAAGTCCCCTTCCCTCAGCAGTACTCGTGCAGTAAAAGTGTCAACTTTAACGGCTACATTCCCCATAAAAACTTCATTGTGAACTCCCAGTAATGCACTTTCTCTGACTCTATAGTCTGAAGAGATAGTGTACTGATGTGACCTCATTGGTAAACTAGGTCCCCAAGTGACAGGAACTGATCTTGGAAAAGACTTATAAAACATATCTGGATGGAATATTCTGGTGGATTGACTACTGTTTGAGCTAATAGCAGAGGACAACTCCAGGTTTGAAAAGTGAAAAGTGACTTGCATTATTTCTAACAGCCAGCAGGGGGCGACTCCTCTGGTTGCAAAAAGAAGTCTGATTATATAGAAGTCTATGAGAAAATGAGCCTACTTCTCACTTGATTTATTACCTCAGTAAACATTGTAAACATGAGTTAATGGTCTCAATCGCTAGTTTCGAGTCTTCTTCAGTACAGCATGATGTTCATTTAGTAAATTATGGTTCCATTTAGAGTCAAATAGACCATTTTCCGTGTTTTCGTCTTAGAACTTTAACCCCTTCACAGTGACTTTTCAGTACATGAAAGTTAATTATAACCTTTTTGGTCGCCCGAAAATGTCTTATTCAGAGTTTGGTTGTACATTTGGTGCCTTCAAATGAAGTTGTAAGTTTGTGTTTACAACATGGGAAGTCGTGTACACAATATGGTTGGCGTTCAAGTGGATAAGTTGTGAGTCGCTGCTAAGCAATGGAAATATTAACGTTAATGTTGGCGTCTAGAAGCCACAGAGGCTAACAATTTAGCCATCTAGCAAGTGGGTAACGTAATGCAAAGACACAATAACAGAGGACAGAGATGAGGCCGTTGGGAATATAAACATTTTCCTCAGACCTATTATAAAATTATGAAGAAAAACAATATACATCTAAAATTACAATATATTAACTTATTATGCACCAAAAAATGTACTTCCATGGCCTCCGCCATTTCTGACGTCGAAAAACACGTCACAACTCGTAAACTTTCAGAAACTTCCCACTTACGAGGTCCTGAATACCCCCATAGTGGGGCGTTCATATGGACTCTTCTCATGAACACGGTAAACACGACCCCATTTGAAGGCACCATTAACTCCACCCTCTCGTGTTACTTAAACTAAGATGGCGACAGCCAAAATGCCAAACTCGAGGCTTCAAAACGGCAGTCCACAAATCAATGAGTGACGTCACGGTAACAACATCCACTTTTTATATACAGTCCATGGCTAAAAACATCTCTGAACCGCTCCTTCCAAATCTTAAAAACCTGAACAGTTAATAGTGTAAAATGGTTGTTGGAGGGAGTGTGAAGAAAGAAAGTTGCTGGCTTTGAACCATATTGTCTCCTCCTGCTTGCTTTGACTCTCTGTCCTGCTGAAATTAAAGAGTCATCTCCTGTGATTTTTTTGGGATTTCAGTGAGTTATTTCTTGTCTTAAAGATTCATTTGTTTGGACGAATGTTATGGCTCTTTCTTGGAGTCAGCAGAACTTGTAGAGAAAATGTTAGGCCTGGAGCTTCAATCATGAAAAAACATCTCCCCTTTCACTCTATAGCCCACAGCATTAACTTCTAGGCATTTCAACATACTTTCTGTACTATATATATATATACATACAGTATATTATGGTTCCTCGAAAGCACAACCGCAAGACTGAGCGTGCCCGTAGCCGCTGAACTCTCAGAACTTTAAGAAAAACAGAACAGACACATTCAGGACTGTTGACAAAAATACTGACGTGAGGATCCGTTGCACGGTTAAAGTCATAACTCCGCTGAGCTTCGAGTTTGTGGGCTGTGGTTTCTTAGTTCTCTGCAGTTCTTGTGTATCCACATGAACAAATACACACTCATATACATGTATATACTGTATATAAGGAGATGGGACGGAAAAGAGAGAAAGAGTTGCTAGCTGCTTCCTCTGAGACATCTCTGGCACAGATCCAAAGTTCTCACTAAGATAGACAGACGCACACACACACACACACACACACACACACGCACACTTTGGAGACAGGGCTGGAACGCTGCCCAGATTCCCAAACATGCCCGGCGTTATGTACAACGTTATGTAAGTATGCAGAAAAGAGGGCTCATTTGCTCCTTATCTACACACACTAAACCTACAGTGACTGCCTACAGAGAGACTCCATGGGGTATATGTGTGTGTGTGTGTGTGTGTGTGTGTGTGTGTGTATGCGTTTGTGTGCCATGCTGTGTCACGTCAACTGGGAAGCTTTACATAACACACACAGCAGTGTTGTAACCCACTTCTCTCCCTCTAACTATCAAACTCAGTTTTTTCTCCGCTAGATGCAGGGTGGAGGAATGTTGTTTTCTATGGGGATTCAATTCACTATTCACTGCAGTCTTACTGGTGCAAAACCCTTTCCTGGAAGCTAACGTGAACCAATCCAACTTCATGTCAGCTCAACGGGGGCTCAGCGGTCCCACGGTTTGGGTTAGCAGGGAGCTGCATTTTTGTACCTCCACTAAGAGGAATAAAGCAGCTGAGGCTACGTCACCTCCGTCGTCCCATTGGTCCCAGTAAGACGTCATGCCATCAATCCCCATGCTCTCAGGCCTGTCGCACACAACAAAGCCCACAGCTTGTTATTGTTGTTTGTTTAGCGCTCTATTTATAGACCTCCACGATGCTCTTTAGCCAAATTCTTTAGGTTACTGGAGGGTTGGAGTGGAGAAAATCCGAGCTGAGAAACAAAGGGCTCATTCTGCAGGAGCTCGACAGTGGAAGTGGGTCTGTTGTGCTGCACGGATGCCATATTTCACCTAACTAGGCCAGGAGTCATTCACTGTGAAGTAAGCAGACTCACAGAGCCACTGTAAACATGTTGATAATAAGAATAAAAATAATAATAAACTTATTTATATAGCACAATTTATGTATAAATGCAATAGAAAGTGCTTAAAGGAGCAGTGTGTAGGATCTGGCGGTATCTAGCGGTGAGCTTGCAGATTACAACTTCTCCCGTGTGCCAAACTGTAGAAGAACTACGTTGGCTGATGCGGAAACGCGAATGTCCCTCTCTAGAACCAGTTGTTGTAAGAGTAGAGTGATTAGAGTGTGTGTGTGTACATGGGAAGTGAGTGGTGAAACAAGAGAGAGAGAGAGCGGCGGCAACGGCAGCGTGTAACGTTATCGACTCCAGCCCAAGCAGGAACAGTTGACAGTGTTTGGTTTGTCCGTTCTGTCATCATTTGAGCTTACAGAGATATATAGGTAGGTATTGTCTGCATAATTACGGCCATTTCTAATAATATTGCCAAGTGTCAACCGGTGTTTGGTCTGCTGAGAGCCAGGGTCGGTTGGAGGCAAAAGAGACAGTGGAAGGTGGGAGCGTCCCTCCAGTAGAGGGAACACCTGCATGTCCAGGATGTTAAACCTGTTGACTAGCGGGAGGTCCCGAGGTGGAGACGAGCATTATGCACTGTGTTTACCCTTGCGGTTAGGGTCCGAAATTGACACCCGCCAAGCGCCAAATGTGGGTAGATTTTCCGACATTGCTATTAATAATAGGAGCATTGGTATTGTGTATGCTGGCTTGCAACTGGCAAAGCTAAATGAAATGGAGCCACCGTTAAAGTTGTAAGTTACACCTGTGCTTTTCCTGCTTTAACAAGACCTGCCTGAGCTTTTCTCTTTCATGAAAACTACACTGTAGTGCAACATTACTTAACTACAACATGTTCTTACTTAAATATGCACAACTTACAAGCCCGCATACATAAAACACAAAATATTTACCTGGTAGTTTGGGTGACGTAAGAAGTAGTCAGGGCATCCCGCTAAGGCCATGGTGTTCCTTCAGTGTTCCCTCTGTAGGGAATGACACCCTCTGGTCCCCCCAGCACCCTGAAGAAAACAGACCGAATAAAAAGAGGATCAAGCACCTATCACTAAACTGACAGCACAAAGATTACAGGAGAAAACACAAATTCTCAAAATGAACTGAAAAAAAAGAAAAGTAATGGGCAACCCAAAAAAGTGACGTAACAAAATTAGGTGAGTGTTCAACACTTTTTTTTTTTATGACTTTTAAAATAGATTTTTTAATACCAGAATCAATTTATTTGCTTCATTTGTGTCTATGTGGAGGTAAAAGAAATTTACTGCTTTTATTGTTGTAGTCCGAGTAACACAACGTCATATCCGTTCCATATCCGTCAACCAAAACAAACCGCAGCCGGCCGCAGTGAGCCGAAATGAGAAAGTAGAAAACGGCGGAGGGTTCGCATGGATACTACCTGCACCCTCACATGTTAAATCCAAAGTGGTGAACACTACACATACAGTGAAGTATGGAAACACTTTGGGTTTCACACATTGCCAGGAAAAGCAGAGCTAGACATCATGGCTAAAGCTGCATGCTAACTCTGTCATGGACAGGAAACGTTAACGTTATTGTGGTTACGTGCAGTCAAGCCAGCCGTCACTCGCATCTCCGTGGTCAAATCAGCCGACGCTACAACTGTAGAGCACCCATATACTTACATTTATGTTAAATGCATTCAAATGGCCCCGATGGAGCTGACCATGGATGTATAAAGAGAACGGAGCTAACGGGAGAGCTAGCGACGGACTTGGCGAAGTTAGCGGAAGTATACACATGCAACTACGTCCGTTTTTCAAATGTGTTTATTCTTTGATTTTACTGATATATTTGACTTCAGGACATCTCGGACTACATACGTGCTGAAAATCAAACATTTGTATTGTATCAATTTAGATATTTTCCAAAGTAAAAGTCCCAAGATGTGTACAATTCAACTTTTTTCCCATGGTCTAGTGTTAAAAAAGTTAACAATAAATTGTAATATCGAATAGCAATTCTTGTAGAATCGCAATACTTACAGTAAAAATCGCAATACATATCAAATTGGCACCCAAGTATTAAATTGGGAGATACAGTAGGTGTATTGTCCCAGCCCTATAAAAACACCATGCAACAACTTTGTAAAAACTGGTATTTGGTATGCCTAGAGACAAGAGACACAAACCCTACACCCTTCCCTCTGCTAAAGAGAAAACAAAGCCTGCATGTGCAAATGAATGTGCGTGCATGGATGAACATGTGCACACCGAATCCAATGTAAACACAGCCATTGTGTACTACACACACGCACGCACGCACACACACACACACAAGTCAGTACCCAAACAAAGCCTGGGGCTTAAGACTAAATAAGAAACCCTCTCCAAGCTGGCAACACATGACCACTCACCACCTGCAGGCTGAAGGCAAAAGGGGGGAAGAGGGTGGAGAGCCTTTCTGAAGGAACTTGAAATAGGAGTCGGCTATTTCCACTGCATTGTGCAGCATTATCTGCTGCGAGTATGCACGGGGAAGCTGTGTGTATGTGTGTGTTTGGAAAGAGGATATACACTGCAATAAATTCCCATGTCAGGCTGTCCAGCATTGAGTCTTGTGTTGCTTGGATGTCTATGCAAATCTATTTATTTTGCTGCAGTGTTTTATAGAGGGACATTTTTGGTTATCCAACTTGCAGCTACACCCCAAAATTCATTCCAACCACTTAAAATTGAGGATGAATGGGCTCCTTGGCCCTGCATTATGTCGTTTTTGAATCCGATTTCTATCCACATTTGTTTCATTGTTTTGGCCGGAAAAGCCTGTCCTAGCCTGTTGGTGGAAATCCCAGATCACCACGACTGCTCCCTTTAAGGACTCCTATCGGCACCCTATTTCATGGAAAGCTGCAATAACATTTTAGAGATGTCTAGCTCATTCTCTCAATTCAAGAAAAATAAAAAATGCTCCACAAAAAAAGAAGAAATGGCTTGTTAAGATGGATCTTTCTGCGGCCCACATACAAATTTCAGGGAAGTGCTGCAACCGATACTGCTTCCAACAAAGGTTCGGCAAACTGAATCTACACACTGAACTCTGCATCTCTCTCACTAAATAGCTCCACTCACTCTTTGACTCTGCTGGTTTCTCTTCACTTTCTCTCCCAGCATGTCTCCATTGTACAGGTCATTATATAACAGATATCAGATGGTTCAAACAATATCTCTTCCTCCTCCTCCTCCTCCTCCTCTCTTCTCCCTCTCTTTTCACCCCCACTAATTACTGTTTCCACTGGGGCTCTGCTATCTTTAGGTCACTCTGCTGACTGAGAATCTGTGTCTAAAATGTGTGTGCACAGTCGCACACACACACACTGAAAAGACAGCCTCTCCCCTGCTGATAATTGCACACTCTTTTTTCCGACTGATTTTATATCTCACACGTTCTTGCATAGGCTTAAGCGTGTGTTCACACTAATCAAACGGTTGGCCAAAAGGGCAAGCGGGGCTTGATCGTATGTGTTGCTAATAAGCCTGAAAGCAAAGCCAAAGCTCCGAGTGCTTGACATTTGCTGACATTTGTGGTTCCTCCTGCAGAGAAAGGGAGTAATTCAGCTTTACTGGTCATACGGGGAGATCTAGAGAATTAAATGGAGCAGGGAGCAACTTAATAATGCCACACATGTGTGTGTGTGTGTGTGTGTGTGTGTGTGTGTTTGTGTGTGTATAACACACTACAGTCCTACATCCAGCCAAGTAGAAATGACCTCAGACATTGAGTGCATTTTAGTAGCAGGCTTTTACTGATTATAAGGGGTGGGAAAAAAATAGATTCACGATTCATGTATCGAATTTTTAAATTTTTCAATGCCATAATCGATGCATTAGCTTCATTTGTGTCTATGTGGAGGTAGAAGGAAGTTACCCCTTTTATTGTTGTAGTCTAAGTAACATGACGTCACATCCATTCCGTATCCGTCAACCAAAACAAACCGCAGCCGGCCGCAGTGACCCGAAAGGACAGAGTAGAAAACGGCGGAGGGTCAGCGTGGATACGAGCTGCACCGTCACATGTTAAATCCAAAGTGGTAAACACTACACATACCGTAAAGTATGGAAACACGTTGGGTTTCACACATTACCAGGAAAAGCAGAGCTAGACATCGTGGCTAAAGCTGCATGCTAACTCTGTCATGGACAGGAAACGTTATCGTGTTGCGGTAACGTACGGTCAAGCCAGCCGCCACTCTCATCACCGTGGTCAAATCAGCCGACTCTACAACTGTAGAGCACCCATATACTGACATTTATGTTAAATGCATTCAAACAGCCCCAATAGAGCTGACCATGGATGTATAAAGAGAACGGAGCTGATGGGAAAGCTAGCGACGGACTTGGCGAAGTTAGTGGAAGTATACCCTCGTGACTATGTCCGGTTTTCAAAACAAAGTGTTAACAAAGGGAACTGTATATAAAAAATACATTTATGGAAATGAGATGGGTTTGGATTATATTGACCAGATGTATAAAACATAACAAGTCCCATATAAAATTAAAAAGAAAATACCACTAATTTGTGAGGGAAATGTCTTTATTCTTTGATATTTGGGTTGCTGAAAAAAAAATTAATAAATAATGCCTGACGATGACTGATATATTTGACTTCAAGATATCTCTGACTACATACATGCTGAAAATCAAACATTTTATTGTATTAATTGAGATATTTTCCAAAGTAAAAGTCCCTAGAAGTGTATGATTCAACTTTTTCCCATGGTCTAGTGTTAAGAAAGTTAACAAAAATCGCAAAAAAAATTGTAATATCGAATCGCAATACTTAAAAATCGAAATGCGTATCAAATCGGCACTCGAGTATCGTGGTAGTATCGAATCTTGAGACAAGTGAATCGTACCAAGCCCTACTGATTATGAATTATTTCTAAAAAAAACTAAAAACAATACAAGAACTGCACTGCAACCTCACCAGTGACAGACTCAAATGGTATAGGTATTATCCATCTGCACCTGTACCTCACACACACAGTAGTATAATTCTGGCATTCAGGGCCTCTTACAGGTCTTGATGTTGCCTGATCCTACACAGACCTGTAGTCTTCTTTATGCACCAGGAAGGAAGGAGGAAGTTTAGCAGCATGCAGAGATTACCCTACATTAGGTCACAGCTAATGTAGCTTTATGACAGACCATCAACAAACACACACACATACACCCACACACAGCTTATCCTCCTTGATGCAGCCGTTCTTGTATGTGCTGTGGGTTCAGATAACTCCCTTTACAAAGTAGCAATTAGTGGAAGAAACCAAAGTGCAGCAGCTCCAGCAAGAGGAGATGAAACAGGCACTGATGGAGCAGCTATAGACTGACTGACTGGTGTTGAGGAGGACTTGTAATGTCACTCTTGTAAAAAACTGATCCACCATCATCACCAATACAAGTATGACTGCAAGTTCATAAAGTCAGCAACATCTTCTTCTTGCATGCCCTTTAAAATGTCAATATCTTCATGCACTATAGAGGTTTGACAGACTTTTAAGATGATCTTTAGTAGCTAAAAAATGTCTAATTTCTGCCTGGTAGAGTGAGTTGAAAAGCCCCTGCTCTGCTCTGCATCCCTGTGTGTCTGACACTGAATTAAACCACATGCCTTCTCTATACTGAGTTTCCAAACATATAACTGAAGTGCTTACTGTAATCAAAGGTGCAGCACGCAGCTCCAGAGTCGTGTCCAGGACTCGGTGCGCTTCGACTGTCCTCGTCTGGATCTCCACACAAACTGATCCCCTCCTCTCACACGCAACAAGAGTCCGCTGTTCTGTTCTCTGCACCTTGTTCCCCCCCACCCCGAGGTGCTTTCCTTGCACACACACACACATGCACTGCTCTCAACCTGCACTCTCGACCAGCTGACTCGCTCTCCTCACACACACACTCTCTCTCTCTCTCTCTCTCTCTCGCTCTCTCTGTGAAGGAAACCTCCTCTCTCCGCCCCTCCCTTTTCACAGCAGCACACTGCAAAAAATAACCCTTTCTACAAGTTGCTCAGTATACATCAGTCCGGCACATACGGGTATTTCGCAAAAAATTAGTCAAGGCCACGCCCCCTTTCGGGGGGAAAAAAAACAGAAGATCCCAGAGACTTCAATGCAATCTGACGAATGTAATATTGCCAAGTTCGTATGCATTCATACGACAGAGTATCAGGGCTACATTGACGGAAAAACAATCTGAGATTTCGAAGTCATAATATTACGAGAATAAAGTCATAAATTTACGAGGAAAAAAGTCGCAATATTAAGACAATAAAGTCATCATTTTACGAGGAAAACATTTTTAATATTAAGAGACAAAGTCATAACTTTACGAGGAAAAAAGTCACAATACTACAAGAATAAAGTCATAACTTTACGAGAAAAAAATCGTAATATTACGAGAATAAAGTCATAACTTTACGAGGAAAAAAGCCATAATATTACGAGGATAAAGTCATAACTTTAGGAGGAAAAAAGTCGCAATATTACGAGAATAAAGTCATAACTTTCCGAGGAAAAAAAGTCGTAACATTACGAGAATAAAGTCATAATTTTACGAGGAAAAAAGCCATAACATTAAGAGAATAAAGTCATAAATTTACGAGCTGCACTTAGGTCCAGCAAAATGAATAAGCTTGGGGAGCCAGAGTCTGCAGCCATTAGGTCATTTGACTGCCTTTACTGAAGGATAGTAAACTATAGGCATCCAAAGATTTATAGCCTGCGCCCTCAATTTATCTTTACAGCGCTGCCATTGGCCACCAGCCCGCTGGTCGGACGACTGGCTACTTAGCTAGCTTGCTAATTCCGCCATGCTGTCATGCAACACAGAAAATGAGCCGAACAAAGTTGACACTGCTTTCCTACGCTGTGACAAGGCGTGTGTGGATGAAGCATCAAGCTGTTCAATTTTACTCATTTAGTGATTGGCTAGTTAGCTAGCAACTTTGCTAGTTCCACCATGCTACAGAAAAAGAGCCCAACAGCAGACAGCGCTGGGTCACGGTCCTTCTGCCACGCTCTACACTACTTCGCCGGGAGGAGAGCAGGCGTTAGCTAGCTAGCTTGTCATTGTCCAGACAAGCTAGCTAGCTAGCCAGTTACAGAGACAGACAATCTAGCCAGCTAACTAGCCAGCCGTCTACTCCTCCCGAAGTAGTCTGCGTAGTGTGTCGGCTTATCTGGTCCCGTTGGTTAATGTTGACTTTCTCAACTAACACTCGTGATCTTGGAGAGTGAGTGACAGAACATATTGAGAGAAACTAGTATTTTCTTCAGCCATTGTTAAAACAAAACAAGGCAACAATCCTTGTTAGTCAGCGTTAACTAACTAACGTGTTCAGAGAATTTCTCTGCCTCAACTTAACGCTTCGCCCACAAAATACATCATCTTGTTTACTAACAGAAAAGGGGTCTATACAAATCGCATGTTTAGCAAAACAAGTAAGCAAATAATAAGAGTTCATCCCCAAATAGTTTTCACCAACCTCCTAAAGTTGTCATTTTATTTTAAAGTAATTTTCACTTTTTTAAGACTCAACATAACTGTGAAGGTTGACATTTTTTTCAGTGTGTTCAACACCTGACTTTAACCCTTCAAGTATAGGGGGGAGAGACAGGGGGGCTCCTCTCTGGGAGCTGAAGTGACACAATCATTAGAGTCATCCATCCATCTGGTGTCACCACTGCAGATCTACAGTACCTGCACTGTTGCCTGCGGCATATGTTCTTTATGTCAAAACCCATCACTCATTCACACCAGCAGACTAAAAAAAGTAGCCAAACTCTAAAGTTCCTGAAGGCATATTAAGTTAGCCTACTGCTAAATGCTGTCATGTGAAGTTGATGTTGGATAAAAGCCAGAAACGTACTCACAGTAGTCATCAGAGTTTTTTTTAAAGGGCCCAATGCGACAGCCTACATGATCCATTTATAAAATTATATATTCTTTTATAATTAATTGTATTTACCAACCTTGTCACCGGCCCTTTCTCGCAATTAGCCACTCGGTCTCTGCCTGGTACCAGCAGAGAGTTTGGTCGAGTCGAGCCAAACCATGCAGTGGAAACGAGGCTTATAGCCCCCCTGTAAAAGAATTTTACAAAAAGAATATATTACTATCAATTCAATTCAGTCCAAAATGGCTTATTGGCATGGGAAACACATGTTTACATTACCAAAGCAACTGTGGCCGAAAAACAAAGATCTTGTCCTCTTCTCTAGGTTACATGGTGGAGAGGAGGTCGTGTTGCTCAGGTTTTATCTGATTGGCAACACCGGGAAGCTGTTTGACATATGGATTATCTATGACATGTTGTATTTTCATTATGTTGTTACTCTGTACACACGACATCTTTTGGGGTTTCTTCCATTTTTTTCCCAGTTAAAAGGCTTTTTTGGTTACGTTTTTCCTCATCCGACGAGAGGGTCGTAATGTAAAGGACAGAGAGTGTCGTATGTACAGATTGTAAAGCCTTCTGAGGCAAATTTGTGATTTGTGATATTGGGCTTTTACAAATAAAATTGACTTCACTGACTTGACAGGAGAAAATAAGTGATTTTTAGGGTATTTCTTGTCACATTTAGCCCCACACTGGAGTTTCATTTTTGTCATTATATAATGAATTCTCAACGCGGAACATTATCCCATACCCCAAACAACTGAACATGAAAAAAGCATTAGCAGTGGTAGGCACAATTTCAAAGCTCCCACCAATGCCATGTACACATGCTGCCTCTAATGCAGTTTAACTTCTTTTACAGGCCATAAATTGTTAGATAATCCCTGACACCTCATCCCGTTTCACCTATCCATCATCCAGCGGCCATTCACAAACTCGGGTTTCACCCACTCTCGCAGGTTAACTAAACCCTTCACCTTATCTGCTTTCAGACCTGCAGTATGTGGCACACATGTCGGGGCTGACAGGCAGATAAGGAGGAGGCTTGGAGGAGTAAGAGGAGAGAGGATACTTTTTATTTGAACTTAGCTATTCATATAACCGCACAACGTTTTGCATATTTCAACGTTAACGTACACCTAAGGTGGCACCTTATCTGCCACACAGACAACCCATGCTCAGCCCAGAGGAAGCAGTATGTTACCAGCTGCTTCGCTTTCTTGCTCCTGCAGACATGCTCCTGCCTCTGACAGCCAGCTTATACATGTGTAAGCTTGCCAAAATCAAACATGAGCCTGCACATACGTGAGCCCAAGGCCACATGTAGCTCTATGTGAGGCTTCGCCAGTTTCTCAGAAAAAAGTCCGCTCTGTAAATAGGTCAAAGGTACAGGCTATTTCCAGAGTCAGCGCTCCACGTAGGCCTTTGTTTACAACACCAGGAGGTACACTAGAAAAAGTATCAAACCCCCTAACCATCACATGGGAGTGTTTACACTCACTTACAGAACTTGGCAGAACTTCTCTGACATCTGTAGCACTTTTGTAGTATTTGTGCTCATTAAAGCGCTGACTGCGATTACATATCAGATTGAACTTTTAAATGTGTGTCTTTTTTTTAGGTTGGACTCGGGTCGTCTGCTTTCTGTCCACCTTACTGAGTCAAAACTAAACACGAAGAAGCAGCATTCAATTTTTAGGCTCCATATATCTGGAACAATCTCACAGGAAACTGCAGATCCGTTGCAACTCTCAGTTCAGTTAACCCATTTGTGCCTGCAACTGAAATTTTTTAATTTCCTTAGGTAGAAGTGTTCTCTGGGCTTGCCTAAGCACAAATGTGAAGACATTTTCAAAATTGGTCAAAATTGTTTGGCTGAAAAGTGAGTTTTTCTAATCATAATATGTTTAGTATTTAGTTAAGTATTAAGTATTTGGCATCTATGAACTCATAACAAGTTGAATATCAAAGATATGTGCACATATGACGTACAATGGCATTGGAGGCTTCTGTATTATCATCATCATCATCATCATCATCATGATAATGTTAATGAATCAATCAAGAACTTTATTGTCATTATGCAAGCACAACAAAATTGCAGTTGCGTCAGCTTGTCATCGTCTTAAAAGACTTCACACATATTTACAAGGAATAAAATAAGGCAGGAATGAGATGAAAGATAATAAATATCAGCGATAAAAAGTACATAATTTAAGCAATATAAGTACAAAAATATTTAAGCAATATGAAGTATTATAATATAATAACAATAAAATACAACTAACGAGTGTGCAAAACATCAGCATCAGCAGCAAAAGTCCAGTAAACGCAGGTCATGGTTCAATTTGTTCAAAACCGACCAAGAATTCCAGTCGTTTTCTGGTTGTTTTTTTTCAGGCCCTCTCCATTTTGTTTGTATGTAAATTAGGGCTGTCAAAGTTAATGTGATAATAACGCATAGAGGTTGTAATTGGCTCAGTTTTAAAGCTAGAGTGAAAATACTGGCAGCATATGAAACTAGAAAAACCAACCGTTTCATACTAGCTTCTTGCAATGGAGGCTAAATAACGCTCCAAACTAAATCTTGGCAGGGAAAAACTGTCATGGCCATTTTCAAAGGGGTCCCTTGACCTCTGACCTCAAGATTTGTGAATGAAAATGGGTTCTCTGGGTACCCACGAGTCTCCCCTTTACAGACATGCCCACTTTATGATAATCACATGCAGTTTGGGGCAAGTCATAGTCAAGTCAGCACACTGACACACTGACAGCTGTTGTTGCCTGTTGGGCTGCAGTTTGCCATGTTATGATTTGAGCATATTATTTTATGCTAAATGCAGTACCTGTGAGGGTTTCTGGACAATACCTGTCATTGTTTTGTGTTGTTAATTGATTTCCAATAATAATAGAAGGGCTGTATGGCTCCAAGCTATAGACCAGAGCAGCGAGGTTGTGCTCCCTTTCGGGAGAAAGAAACTCGCTGTCACAGGAGAGAAAATGACGAAAATGATGAAAAGCTGTTGTGTAGCGGGTTAACCGAGACTTTCATACTAAGATTTGAGCCACATACGATACTTTAATATTCACTGTCGTCTCAAACTAAATCTCAGATCTAACTGTTGGCTATTAACAGGCTGGTTATTTACAGACAACACTTAGCCTAACCTGATTCAATCAAATATGTAAGTCTGGATAAGCAAGATCCGGCCACTGTGTTGGACGGAGGAAGACTGAAGCGACATGACGGCGATCAACCACAATTTATTAAGGTATCGAGAACGCTCAGGTTCAGGCAAGATCACAAAATAATTATTAGACATGTGTATAAAACAATTGTTTGTATAGCAAGAGATGAATGCATATGAACTTGTCAAAATTACAGTACAAACATAACATTGACATCTGTAGGATCTTTGGTTTTCTTTCCCCCAAAAGGGGGCGCAACTTTGACTTTTTTGCTAAGTACCCGTATGTGCCAGGTCTGATGTATACTGTATATTCCTACCTCTATTTGCAGCATCACCGGTTTCAATAAATGTCTAAAAGAGAAACAGAATGCAGTAAAATATTGTCCCTTCATGCAACATTTTTTTTTTTTAAAGCAAGCTATGTTGGTTTGGAAGCAGTTGAAAATATCTGGCTCCATTTTTTAACTTGTAAAAAAAAGGCAAAATATTGACAACATAGCTCTGACGATTTTAGGAATATCTGAGGTCTGTTTGGAATACCGCTAGTGGATTCCAACCTAAAAATCCAATTATGCTGGTAGAAACCATAGCACAATCTTTCAAGAGGTGAGAACCTCGACCACTTCAAAGCGCAGCGCCTTCTAGGAAAGCCAACAAACTTTAAAGGCTGAGGCCTGGCTTGGTCCGATGACCGGTGAGTCCCACTGCTCTGTTTGTTTGCATTAAGTGTAATAGAGTTACGCAATGGACAACAGAAACAGCTTGATGCTTCCCACTGAAGTGGGTCAGACGCACAAACACAGTGTTTTGAAAACACAGGAGAAGCGTGGCTGTGACATTCAAATTCCGCTGACCCTTTTTTTGGGTAAACAGGCATCCCAGATGTGGTGGAATCTGGGGCTCTCGAGGTCTTGGGAGGTCAACTCAGACACACACACAACACACCACTACTCTCGCCACCACCACCACCATTGGCTAAATTGTCTCCAGTTGTGAATACAGTGCTTACATACTTACATGGGATGCACAACAGGCTAAAGAGTGACATCAAAGCACTGCCCTGTCTGGGAGTGTGTTGTGATGTGTGAGACAATTAAAATGCCGTGAATGGTTGGGTCACAAAC
The DNA here is from genome assembly GCA_916701655.1 of Sebastiscus albofasciatus. Lineage (NCBI taxonomy): Eukaryota > Metazoa > Chordata > Actinopteri > Perciformes > Sebastidae > Sebastiscus > Sebastiscus albofasciatus. The sequence continues at coordinate 48,125 of CAKAOI010049558.1, forward strand.
TCAGTGTGTTGTGACCGTTTTGAAACCTCCGAGAGCTCCGCAGAGTAAACAGAACTCAAACGTCCAACTACATGGAACTGGGTCATCCTCCTGACATTGTGTGTCCGTGTGTGTGTGTGTGTGTGTGTGTGTGTGTGTGTGTGTCATCTTCCAGGGTACAACAACGTGTGCGCTCACGACATGTTTTGTAGGTGATTCATTGTGTAGCGTCTGTGTTTGTGGGTGTGTCTGTGTGGACAGAGTGTCTGTGGCTGAGTGGTCTGAGAGCTGTTGTTGACAACCTACTGTTTTTTATTGATGCTCATCTCCCGAGCTGGAATGCCGCCACTTCTCTAAATGTAATATCATACAGTACAGAGGTGGGGGCAAAGCGTATAGAAGCAAAGAGGCAAAACTCTGGTACTTTTTTGACAACAGCTGCTATTTTGGAATGAAAACGCCAATGAGTCCATAGCCATGAATGTCTAAAGAGATGTCTGTGAATCAGAAGATGATTTTTTTCGAGGTAAATCAACTTCCCAGTACGAACACTTAAAGAGCTCTCATTTAAATCATTATGTCCTAAAAGTTTTAAAATGAACTAATAGCTGAATTCAGAGTTATTTTCCTTGGGATAATGAACGTGCATCAGACCCACGGGACTCATATGACACATCCAGCTCTGCCAGCTTCCTGCTAACTTTTATTATCTTATAACTCCCCCCCGGGCTGTATGCTGTAAGCCTGTACCGTGGTGGATGTATTAACGTCTCTGTTCTCAAACAACCGGCTATCGGCCAGTAGCTAGTAGCGCTAGTAGCGCTAGTAGCACGACATAAACAGATTTACTGTAATTGTAGGCTATTTACTAACACGCAGGGCAAAAGCACAGGGCTCAACCTCTTATACATCCATGGTCTGTGGTCTATTGGACGTAGATTCTGGAGGTCCTTGACATGAAAAAGTTTGAGATTGCTCTCAAAATCTGTGTGATTGATTTTTCTAACTTCCATTTATGTCCATTGCTCATTTTATTATCCTCTGGGAAGCAGCCGGGCATTAAAGTATAACAAATAAATAAGTAAGTAAGTAAATAGTTATAATAGTATGCATATTTATAATATTTGTATTGTTCAACACAGGCCATTTCGGTAGAGACATTAAAATTATGATAATAGAATAGAAATAATTTTGTTTTACTTTTGTGCGACACTTTGTAGGCGGACGTTTAACCTGCATCTGGTAGTCGCTTTCAGTCCAAAATGGCGGAAGCGTAGCTTTGCTGCTGGGCGCTGACGTTGCAATGGAACGATCAATTGACTTTCTTAGCAATATACGTTCTTTGGGTGGGGTGTTGGTGCAGATATGTGGAAGAAGTAGGTGATAGAGCAAAGACCATGAAGTGATGTAGTACGGACAACAACTATTGGAAAGACAGTCATGACATTTGATACAGACTTTCATGTAATTTACTCATTTTGGTGATCCTCTCACTTTACATACATTTTGCATACCTTTATTAGGTAGTGATCGTGGACTGTATATAAAGATGGACAGCTTCCCAAAAGTGAAGCCAAAACATCTGGATCACCCCCTGGTGGCTGGCTGCAGAATAGGTCATAAATCCCGCCCCCTCCATGTTAGCCAAACTAAAAAGTCAAACTACATGACAAATATATTTTTCCCAAAGATGGTTTCTGTCATTTTAGATAGTTCTTATCACACTGATGTATGTTCAAGTGTTCAGTTTCTTTGATAAGTTTGGTTTAATTAGTTATTTGATGCTGTAAAAAGGGGGTGAGACGTCATGATTGGCAGCTGTGAGTCTCTCTCGCTGACAAGCTGTGGCCGTGCTCGGCTCGCGATTGCTATATGCTAAAGCACCTGCGCAATATTTTTTAAATCTGTCTATACTTGATCATTTCTATCTGCTACTGACTTTTCTAAGTTTATGTTGTTCTGAAAAGAGACGTTTTCCCTTCATTAGCCAACAATATAAGATTATGATTTTCAGTTCATTGCATCCCAAAACATATCTGGACTTCTGGACTTGACTGCTGGTTTAAAACTATGGGCATAGTGGTGATTGTTATATTTTCAAGCATCATTAATCCTTTGATAATCATTAAACCTAAATTAGTAACAAAATATTGTGGTCTGTCTTTTGCCTCCACATGGGATTGGGATATAATTAGGCATCTATTACAAACTGAAATCTTATTAAGAGCTTGGAACACTGTGTCGGCATTCAGAGATTTTGGTTCTTTTGGTCGCGATAAGCCCTGAATTACGCACACGCACACATGCAGGCAAGTACATTTGAATTGCTTTATTAGTGTTTTGTTATCTCAAATTCGGGATTTAGCAAGGGGACATTTCTGCTAATTGGGTAAAGGATTGTCTTTGCTTTCAAAATAGTTTCATTTGTTTGAAGTATGTTAGAGAAAGAAGTGTAAGCATCAGGAAACCTCAATAGAACATTTTGTTAATTAAAGCGTCGGTAGGCAGAATGTTGCTGGCATCATTGGGCAAAAATTCCCTAATAACCTTTCATCATATTGTAATTCAAATGTTCTGAGAGATAACTAGACTTCTGCACCTCCTCATGGCTCTGTTTACAGGCTTTAAAATATCTATCCCGTGATGGGAGCCTTTGGCCAATCACAGGTAATTTCAGAGAGAGAGCGTTCCTATTGGCTGTTCATTCAACGAAGGCAGCTGTCAATCACTCGCGAACTCTGATCAAGCGGCCAAACTAAGCAGCGCTGATCAAATACAAATCAACATTCTGTTACTGTAATGCCTATTTCTCTCCTCAAATGTTTTCAGAAACTTCTTGTAGTGTACTGTTTAGCCATAAAATGAGAAAGTTTGCTCCGGCTTGGTGGGCGGTGCTTGGTATTTCCTCAACTGATCTCAACATGGCTGCTGGGTCACAAACCTTCTATATATATACTGATTCATATTTGACCAGTGCTGCCTAGTTTGACCGTTTGATCGGAGTTTGCGAGTGATTGACAGTTGCTCAGAGCCGGCAAGGCTCCAGATAAGCTCTTATTGGTTGTTTTCCTCCAGTCTGTGAAATCTTGCAGATGCCGTTAGGAGCACCGGAGGACACAGAGGCACATGATTTTTTTCAGATTACCTGTCTCATGCACTGCTGTCAAGATATAGTGACCGTTTTATAAAAATAACTTTTTTTTTCAATCATCTTTGCTCCAATCGGCCTACTCCAGTTTTAACTGAATTAACTAAACACTGAGAAATTTGACAGGTTATTTTGACTTGTTTTTGAAAGGCTTAATTACGTTTTCAGCCTGGATTATATGACTCATGATAGACATTATTTGTGTGAATGTGAAATGTGCGCTGGCCCCAACGCTGGCCTTCCAAAGTCGCTTAGCGTGAATCAGGAGATCAAAGTCGAAGCTGTAGATTAATCCACATAACAGCAGCTTTTCCACTAATAACAGAACATTCTTTTCCTCCTGGCTCCCTGGTACGTCAGTGCCACCGAGCCGCTACAGTCACACGGACCTCAAACCAGCCCTCTGGAAAAGTAAATTAAAATACTGTGGATGTCTGCACAGTGGAGACTCTTCAGTTACACTTGACAAGGTGGTTAAAACAGGTAAAGTATGATATTTAACACTAAAAGTTCAACAAAACTTTCAGAGAGCATTCATGTGTTCTTGTGCAACATGTTTTGAGAATGTTTACTATGATTATGATTATGTTTTGTCTATTGTAAAAGTCTTGAGTTTTGGACATTGTCTTTATCGTGCCCCTAAAATGAATCACACATTTTTTAAAATGTATCTTAAAAGGGAGATTTGTCAAGTATTTAATACTCTTATCAACATAGGAGTGAACAAATATGCTGCTTTATGCAAATGTATGTATATATTTATTATAGGAAATCAATTAACAACACAAAACAATGACAAATATTGTCCAGAAACCCTCACAGGTACTGCATTTAACATAAAAAATATGTTCAAATCAAAACATGGCAAACTGCAGCCCAACAGGCAACAACAGCTGTCAGTGTGCTGACTTGACTATGACTTGCCCCAAACTGCATGTGATTATCATAAAGTGATAATTTACATGTCTGTAAAGGGGAGACTTGTGGGTAACCATAGAACCCATTTTCATTCCCATATCTTGAGGTCAGAGCTCAAAGGACCCCTTTGAAAATGGCCATGCCAGTCTTTCCTCGTCAAAAGTAAGTAAGTAAGTTTGGAGTGTTATTTAAACTCCTTCACGGCAAGCTTGTACATGGTACCAATGGATTCCTTAGGTTCAGGTTAGTTTCATGTGATGCCAGTATCTTCACTAAAGCTTTAAAATGAAGCTCGCTACAACCCTGGAAGACCCGTCGGATTTTTAAGAGGTTAATTAAAAATCGCAAGTTGCGTTAAAACGTGTTATTATCATGTTAACTTTGACAGTCCTAATTTTGATATGCCCTTCACTAAATTTGATGCCATTTTAAATTCAAGCAGAGTAACAACACTGACATACTTTCACCTTCAAAGTTGGCAAACTGTTGCTTATTCACACATCCAAAATTAGCATTCACTTGAAATCATGTTTATGAACCAAAACCATGAGCAAAAAGAGGCTGAAAAGCTCCCCAGAGCTGGGGGGGATTGCAGACGTGTGTGATAATTCTCTGTAGATTTATCAGTGACCTGTTAAACATTACACATAGTCACCTGATCCATCTTTAATATAAAATATCGGGGAGAATATCAAGTCATTCAGGTCAGTCCATGTGAGGTAACAAGTTATTGGTATCAAAAGTCAAAGCCAAGTTGCAAAACCTTATTTATTTTGTCACGTCCAAAGTAAACAGAATCTTAACTTGCGTCTGACAATCCAGAGAACACATCTCCAAGCTTCAAAACGTCCCTTCAGAAACCTGTGGATGAGGCCACAGACGCTCCTATTACAACCACTTTGAGACCCATATATTTCCAACCTGCCGGAAGCAGTGTGCAGCAGCTACTCCCGATCAAACAGAGAAATCATTTGTAATGGTATCGCACAGAGCAGGCCTGTGTTTTGTCTCAGTGAGAAGGCCTCGGCCGTTGCCAGGCAGATGTTTGGGTTGGAACGCCGTGTGGTGGAACGCCACCCTTCCATCTGGCTCGGGCTCCGTAGGCTACAGGAATAGAGTACTGAGAAAGCAGGGAACACAACTCCCCTTTCAATAGCGATAGCATGATAGAGGAATGTTCTTCCTGCACCTGCAAGTCTTTTCTTTTATGAGCGCACCAGAAGAAAAAAAAAAAACTTGGGCAATAATCATTTGAGGAATTTAATTTCGCCTCGGCTAAATCACTTGGAATGTTTGCATTGCACCTCAGAAACTGAGTCTGCCCCGCCACCAGGGGTTTTCATTATGAGCAGGGCACAGAGAGAGGCTGGTATGAAACAAATCGGTCTTTTTGAGTGAAATACAACAAAAATCACTACACGAGGATCGTAAATGAGATTTTAGGAGTGATAAACAAAAGCTATTTTTCTTTATTTCATGGCTTTGTTGAATACTCAATTCTGATTGGTCAATCACGGCGTTCTATGGTCTGTTATTTCTATGTATAACAGACTGTTGCTATGGGTGCAGTTCTGATGTCGGACTCTGGCGGACTGTTTTTGTGTCAAATTATTGATTTCTTAAGTAAGTAGCCATGTAATAAGTGGGATAATGTACAGCGAGCCGGTCATTGTTGTGAAATGAGCCCCTTCAGGGCGATGCAAGACCCCAACGCAAAGCATCGCCCTGTGTTAATCTTTCATCTTGCATTCTTAATGAACATCTATCTCTGGATTACAACCTGGATTGCAATAATATCTCAAACGTCTGGATTACAACCTAGATTACGATCATAACTGCTAAATAAGCATTAATAATGGATCAAAATCAACACTTTGCCAGAGTTTACATAAAGACCATGCAATCATTTAACACTTTAAGCTGCCTTTAAACACTTTAAATAAGAAGAAACTACACTCTAGTCAGTGCTTATCAACTCCAACTGTGGCTAAAAACACGCCATACCACTGGAAATGCTGCTGTGTAATTGCAGATTCCTGATATATTAAGCTGCTGACTGTGAAACACTCAGTAGATTAACAGATTTCCCCCAGTGCACCAGGCAGGCAGGCAGGCAGGCAGTTCCCTCCCATCATGCCCTGTCTCCCTCTCTAAGTATCAGCTATCTGCTGCCAGAAGACTGACTGGATATTAATAGCAACACTCCCAGAGTCTAAACCACATTTGTTTAGGTCAAGGCTGAGCTCAGCGTCCATTAAACAATACAGAGAAACTCAAACGACTCTGGCAGCGTAAAGAAGAGGAATGAGAGATAAACTAAACAGATATCCGACGTTCTAACTGCTTCAGATGGAAAAGTCGACTGAAGAGGTTAATCATTTAAACTTGGTGACAGTGAGTCTCGCTGCTGAACGCCAGCCAAGAAGGAGTGAGGGTTGCCTTGCAGCACGAAGATCAACTGTAAGACCAAGAAACCAACGATCACTTTACTTTAGATCAGAGACACTTGCTGGATTTATGTCGTCAGCAGTGGTGGAAGAGGTACTCAGATCTTTTACTTCAGTAAAAATAGCAATACCACAGCGTAAAAATACTCAAGTAAAAGTCATGCATTCAAATCTTACTTAAGTACAAAAGTTTTGGCATCAAAACCAGGGCTGTCAGTCGATTCAAATATTGAATCGTGATTAACCACAAATTAATCACACGTTTTTTTATCTGTTCAAAATGGACCTTAAAGGGAGATTTGTCGTCAAGTATTTAATACTCTTATCAACATGGGAGTGGGCAAATACGCTTGTTTGATGTAAATGTATGTATATATTTATTATTTTAAATCAATTAACAACCCAAAACAATGACAAATATTGTCCAGAAACCCTCACAGGTACTGCATTTAGCATAAAAAATATGCTCAAATCATAACATGGCAAACTGCAGCCCAACAGGCAACAACAGCTGTCAGTGTGTCAGTGTGCTGACTTGACAATGACTTGCCCCAAACTGCATGTGATTATCATAAAGTGATAATTTACATGTCTGTAAAGGGGAGACTCGTGGGTACCCATAGAACCCATTTTCATTCACATATCTTGAGGTCAGAGGTCAAGGGACTCTTATGAAAATGGCCATGCCAGTTTTTCCTCGCCAAAATTGAGCATAAGTTTGGAGCGTCATTTATTCCTTTGCGACAAGCTACTATGACCTGGTTGGTACCAATGGATTCCTTTGGTTTTTCTACTTCATATGATACCAGTATCTTCACTCAGCTATAAAACTGAGCCCGCTACAACCTCCGAAAGATTGATATCGCAAGTTGTGTTAATGCGTTAATGCTTTTATCGCATTAACTTTGACAACCCTAATCAAAATACACTTAAAGTAACAACAGTAAAAGTTGTCATTATGCAGAATGGCTCATTTCAGAAGGATGTGTACTATATTATTGGATTAGAATTATTGATGCATTAATGTGTTCGTCACTTTAATGCTTCAGCCGGTGCAGGTGGAGCTAATTGTAATTACTTTATATACCGCTGGGTAGCTTAATCCATAATAATATATCCTAATTTATTAGTCGATTTATATTTTGCATTGATAATCAAAATCTGCAAAGTAACTAGTAACTAAAGCTGTTAAATAAATGTAGTGGAGTAAAAAGTACAATATTTGCCTCTGAGATGTTGGTGGAGTTGAAGTATAAAGTAGCACAAATGTGTTATACTCAAATAAAAAACAAGAACCTCAAAATTGTACTTAAGTACAGTACTTGAGTTACTTTCCACCACAACTGACATACAGTTTGCAATCTAGCCTCTACTCTGCAACATGTATAAGCCAAAAATAGAATAAGTGTACAATGTGTGAGCTGACTTGTTTATGCAGAAAGAGTTGTGGTGTTACTGTGAGTTTCAGAATTATAAAACAAATACAGTTACTTAGAGGGGTAATGCACAGCAAAGGCATCTCTATGTAAAACAGTGACATCTAGTGCCCAGGTCTCAGCAGACATGATTTTGTGCATATCTTATTATTTTTGCTGCATCAATCAATAATCTCAGTCATATAGAGTGCTACAGGAATGAGTCATAAAACCCGGACATGAGTAAGCATTTTAGCACTACCGGTTTCCTTGTCTGGAAGTCAATGGGTTTTTACAATCAACTAAAATAGTTAATCACGATTAATCACAAATACATTTTTTATCTGTTCAAAATGTACCTTAAAGGGAGATTCGTCAAGTATTTAATACTCTTAGCAACACGGGAGTGGGCAAATATGCAAATGTATGTATATATTTATTATTGGAAATCAATTAATAACACAAAACATTGACAAATATTGTCCAGAACACAGGTACTGCATTTAGTATAAAAAATATGATCAAAGGGGCTAAAGGGGAGACTCGTGGGTAACCATAGAACCCATTTCCATTCACATATCTTGAGGTCAGAGGTCAAGGGACCTCTTTGAAAATGGCCATGATAGTTTTTCCTCACCAAAATTGAGCGGAAGGAACCAGTGTGATGCTAACTTCCTGGTTGGTTTACAAAAATATGTCATCCCTAGAGGACTCTAGAGCAGTAATACACCTACAATTGCAGCCGAACAGTCACCTCTTTGATTTTCTAACAGCGTCATTTCAGAGAGGTCCAGATTATTACTTTGTTGGAGCCCAGCAGGACTTTCTGTTTAAGGTGGCAGGGAAAGGTCAAACATGAGCAAACCTGGAGAGCATGATGTGACATTTTAAGACTGTGCGTTTGTGCCGGTCGACCGTGACTGGATGACTGGTACCAAACCCTGCTGACGAGGTCTAGAACATTCCCTTTTAAGAGTCAAGCCTAATTTTTCTCAGAACAGCGGGAACAAAATCCAGCAGGAAGAGGGGTGTGTGTGTGTGTGTGTGTGTGTGTGTGTGTGTGTGTGTGCATGACAGAGAGTTCTAGTATCTCTGGAATTGGCATTCGCCCAAACCCTGACACATCTGTCCAGAATCTGAAGACAAAAAGAGAGGGAGGAGGGGAAGAGTGTGCAAAATAAAGATGGTGTGTGTGTGTGTGTGTGTGTGTGTGTGTGTGTTGAGGTGTCTAGATGAATAAGTGTCCGATAGCTTGGGACACTCTGTAATAACTCTGCTCCTGTGATGGTCCGCTTGATATAATAACACTGCACAGCACACAAAGCAAGCTGGAGCTGCTAACGTGCACACACACATCCACACGTGTTGAGTATCTGCGGTGAACAGGGTTAAGTAAACAGTAGCGCCGATAACCCTGAGGTTAACCTGGCCACTCGGATTGGCTTATCTCTTCATGGTGGCTTCAAAAAACCCCTGGCTGCCAGCCAATAGAAACAGAGCTGGGAACACCAATCAATTGC
>CAKAOI010049559.1:0-47389 GCA_916701655.1 Sebastiscus albofasciatus
AGTGGACGTTTGTGCTGAAATAAATGCTGCAGCTCCTCCAGAGAGAAACGTTACCGTCTCCCTCCTGCGCCCGCAGGGAGACACCGGGTGCCGGTGTCACGGTTCACGTTTCTCTCTGCGGAGGCTCGTCACTTCACAAGACACGGAAAACCTCTGTTGGTGCGCGCTGTGTCAGTGAATGCAAGCAGGCAGCGGAGGAGAGGCTCCGGTTGCCGGTGTCTCCCTGCGGGCGCAGGAGGGTGAGGCAGGAAAAGCCAACACTAGGATCAGATCTAAATCATGTTCATGGAGAGACCTTCGTCTGGTCAGCTAACATTACTGCCAAGCAGCTGAAATATAGAGTGATATTGTGCTTTTAGCTGACGTGTGTCGCCTCACTGTTTTGAGCGATGCTCGTTCAGGTCTATTTAGAGCGAGCAAGCGCGAGCCCGACGCTGACTTTTGTTGATTTCACGGCCACAGGTGTCGCTGTTAAGAAGCAATTCTGAAAGTTACAAATAGTCCCTTTAAGTAAATGTAATGTACGGTGCTGTAAGATTGCTGCTACCTCCCCGTTAATACAGATACGTGCCTCCCTTTGTGTGCGGCAAGCGGGAGAGCACAATGTAGTTTTTGAAAGACTAAATGCCAACAATTATGGATAAAAACATTTGAATTTTGGGAAATGATTACATATATCTTTTTTCAATACATTTTTGACTTTTGACTTCACAATAGTGCTGCACGATTAAAGCCAAAATAATAATCACGATTATTTTGATTAACATTGAGATCACGATTATTATCCCGATTATTCATAGATTTTAGGGACAAAATATTATATATATTATATTTTTATTGCAATTTCACATTTTAATAAAACAGAGAGCTGCTTTCACTTCTATGTTCCAACCGTCAGAATATGTTATCCTTTAACATTGTCATTGTCATCTACTGTATAGTGGTTATTTGCATATAAAAACACAATTCAAATGATTAGGAAATAAATGATTGTATTTTTATTTAAATATTTGCTTTGATTAAAAAAACTGAAAAGCTGACCGACGGTTCATCTCTAGCTGTAAGTTTAGGAAGCGTTTGACTTATGCAGCAGAGTTTTCTCTGAGCGGAGCATTTTAAACGTCAATATCGCAGTCGTTCATTTAATTGTGGGAAACCAAAATCGCGATCGCAATTAATATTCGATTAATTGTGCAGCCCTACTTCACAACGCTCTGGAGTTATTGGAAGTGTTTGGATCACACGAGTTGGAAACAATCCTACGCAGCCACTACTGGAATCTAATTCTACAAATACTATAAAACTAATAACATTATTGCAGCCCAATTTTGATCTGCAACTGTGCACAATTACCGGGTTTAAACAGAATGTGTCTTAAATAGTTTTATATGCAGGCTTTTGTATAAATTATCCTGTAAGTGTGTTATTATAATGTTAGTTATACATGTGCAAATCTCATTTTGACAACCTCAGAGCAGACAAATCCTGGCATCACCCGCTGGACCCCAGGTTGGGAACCACTGATTTAGAGGACGTGGATACTTGGATTTAACACCTTCTTTATACCGCTCTTTTTTTTTTAAATAATCTTTGTCAGTGTAAGACTCATTTTTGCATTCATTACATGCCATTATAGTTGGGCAATTATCATAATGGCATAATAGTGTTTCTCGTCTCGGTCTTGCGTTGCGGCGTCAGTGGTTGTTCAAGCTGGTTTACCAGTATGACACAAGAATAAAGTACGCAGTGTTCCTGTTTTCTTAGACAAACAAAACCACGTTTCACTGTGTTATTTGCCACAATAACATCCATCAGCTTGGGAATCAACTTACTCAAAACACCACCAGCGTGGATTTAATGCGAGGTAATAAATAGCTCCCTGGGGACACCGTTATATTCTGATGGGTCTGTGACTATGACTGGTGATTTATTTGTGGCAGTCTGAGGAAACGTCTTAAGCCACACGGCGAGAAGAAACTATTGAATGAATAAAGTTGATTATTAGACTCCAGCAGGTTGAGTCACAAAGCACACACAGTGACTGTAAACAGGGATGGATCACTATTCCCATCATCTGCCTCACATCACATCCTGCCTACTTATTTCAAAAAATGTTTCATGTTACTTCGCCTTTATACCCAAAGTAGTTATCTGGAACCACAAAATGTTCTGTCTCGGTCTCTTACAACTCATCCACCGAAGATTACCATCGGCCGTCATGAATATCCATGTGGGAAGTGCAACTCCAGACAGACTGGAACTGTTGTAATAAATGCCACAATTGCTCAAAACAGGAAAAAACATATTTCTTCATACAGCATTTTGCAGTATATGCCAGCACAAAGATGCTGTAGTGTACAGTACACGCTTGCAAAATGCCTTTAACTAGAAATACACTTGCTCAATTTACATAGCGGAGGAAGTGCTGAAATAGCTCTGTGTATGAAGTATGAAATGTTGCTGATTGCACAGGTGCAAACGTTGAAAGACGTTGATGCCGTTACTTGGCGACCAGTGTGCGGTGGACAGATCGCTGCGAACCACAGCTGCAGTTGTGAAATCTTTTGTTACTGGGAAGTTCATTATCAATGATGCATGTACGTGTGTTGCTTAATGTGTGTTTTGACGCCATATACACAGAGAAGGGAAGTAGATCATTTTACCGCGATGTGTTGAAAAACAGATGAAACATTCAGTAAAGGTCACTCAGTGTTGGTGGGGCTGTAATTAAACTGGAAATTGGTCATTGTATTGTAATGAACCTGCTGTGCGTCACTTCCATTCTGAGGAAAAGGGTGATTTTGACAAAATAGACGATGTGATGCTTTTCTGAGATAATCCTTTATCAGATAATATTTAATATCTATATTATTGGATTATAATTAGTGATGCATTAATGTACGCACAAAGGACGTCACACATCGGCTTATGCAATTAATTTGCAAGTCAACATATCACACAAAATGCAAATATTACGCAGCGAAAAAGTGTTTTGGTTTTTTTTTTTCGGAACGAGGTCGATTTTTCGGAGCTTTCGCACTGCAAATAAAGGCATCAACCACTCACGTTGTGTGGAAAGGTTTGAGTTGTGAGTATATTTATGAAACAACAACATGGAGGCTGCGTAGTCCACTCCAGGACGACAAACTTTATTACTCCTTTCAACCTTGACAAAGGCAGCGCAGACCAGATCCACTCCTTCACTTCTTACCTTTTAGAATAAAAGTCCTAGACATATAATATTTGCAGGAGAGTATTTCACATTTTCGTGTTGTTTACTTTAATCTTGCAGCTAGAGGAGGTGGCACTAATTTGAACTAATATACTGCTGGATAGTTTAATCTATATTAATACATCATAACTTATTTTGTTATTTATTAATTAATTATATTTTGTATTAATGTAATTAATGTGTATAATTTACTGTATTGAAGAAGACTTGAAACTAGCGATTGAGACCATAAACTCATGTTTACAATGTTTACTGAGGTAATAAATCAAGTGAGAAGTAGGGTCATTTTCTCATAGACTTCTATACAATCTGACTTCCAGAAGAGTCGCTCCCTGCTGGCTGTTAGAAAAAAAGCAAGTTCAAGGCACTTCAGCATTGGCTTCACTTTTCAGATCCCGGAGGTTGCCCACTGATATGTACTCACTTACTTGCCACTGCTACTTTTTAAGTGTTGGAGAAATGTAGGGGAAAGTAAAGAACATAGGATAGAAGTCACAAAAAGTAGACACATACACTAGTTACAGATGTTAGAAATGGGACCGAAAAGCAGTGGAACCTTTCTTTGAAACATGAAGAGTGAGCCGCTATCAGCACAGCTGGTCTGACACACTTCGTATGACTGAGAAAATGACTACCATAGATAGAAGAATGGGAGGAGAAGAGGGAGGGGAGGGGAGGTTTGCTCTCTTAGTAACAATTCAAGGAATTGATATTGGCCTCTGAGAAGTGTGACTCATCCTGTGGCGTGTCAGGAAACCCTTCAGATGTTGGTCACAACCTGTGAGCCTTAAGCAAATGTGACATTTTATACAAAACATCCCTCTTCTCTCTCTCTGAAAACGTACACCATATATGCGTAGGCACGGCAGCCCCTGCTTTCGGCCCCCGCTCTGTATCTCTCCAACGCAGTTTTACTTTACTCTGAAACTCTCGCAGGATATTGACACACGCGTGTGATTGGAAGTGGCACCACTGTGACAAAACTTCACATCCTAGACTCGTCAGTTCAACCCTAACCCCTCATCCCCACTTCCCATAACAGAGACACACGCTGAAGTCAGCCCGAGTTACTGGTTGTGCATTATTTACAGCAGATAAGTAAACGGTGAGACTCATAAACAGCCATTTAAAGGATGAATTGCTCAACAGAAAAATGTCTGGAAAGAACAAATGAATCAGGAATAAGAGCATGTCACTCCAGCCAAACATCTGAATCACACATCTGGAATGTGTGTGTGTGTGTGTGTAAACCCAGTATAATCAGAAGACGTTTCACTGGACTTTCATGTCCTTCATTGAAAACGAAGCATGTTTAAACATGTCTATTTCTATTAAAACATCAGTGTTGAAAGACGGCGAACCCTCCTTCAGGTTTCTCTCTCTTTCATGGTGTGCAACGTAGCAGAAACCCTCCCCCCCCCCTCTCCTCTCACCCGCAGCAGTGATAGGAAGTGACACCGCTGGGACCCCTCTGTTTCAACAGCAGTGATGATAAGACCCGGTGGCCCACTCCTGCCAGATGGTTGGTTTCCTCTGAACTCTGTGTCTTTACCACACATGTACAAGTGTTGTGAGATTAAATGATTCCACATTGTTGGGTGGGCAAAGTGGATATGAGTCCTCACAGTTCCTGTAAGATTTCACAGTGGTGGTGTTTAGAGATCTGACGTAAACAGGAAGTCACCGTCAGGTAGTAACTATAGCCCCTCAAAGAGAGTCACTTAAACACAGATTCTTTCCACGACTAAATTAGTAAGAGCAACACACAGTGACATATTATGAGAATACATTCATCTCTCTCATGGAAACATCTTTTATTTGCTTTATGATTACAGTATCATCACCTTTTCATCATTTTTAGGGGACGGGGGGGCGTTTACTGATAAATTCTGATTTTATCTTACATACTTCCCAGGTAATGACGCTGTCATACCTAAACAATGAAGTGTAATTGTATTGTACTTTTTTCGTTTGTTCTTTTTATACTTTAATGCAATGTTTCTTTCATCATCTTCCAGACTATTGTTTACTTCAAAGTTCATTCCACATCTTTATACTTTTTATTAGGGCTGTTAAAGTTAACGCGATAATGGCGCATTGACGCAAATTCGTTTTAACGCCACTAATTTCTTTAACATGGTAACTCAATCGATCTTTCGGAGGTTACAGCGGGCTCAGTTTTAAAGCTAGAGTGAAGATACTGGCATCATATGAAACAAGAAAACTTAAGGAACAGATCGGTACCAACCATGTAATACTAACTTGACGTGAAGGAGGCTCAATAACGCTCCAAACTAAATTTTGGCAAGGAAAAACAGTCATGGCCATTTTCAAAGGGGTCGCTTGACCTCTGACCTCAAGATATGTGAATGAAAATGGGTTCTCTGGGTACCCACGAGTCTCCCCTTTACAGACATGCCCAGTTTATGATAATCACATGCAGTTTGTGGCAAGTCATAGTCAAGTCAGCACACTGACACACTGACAGCTGTTGTTGCCTGTTGGGCTGCAGTTTGCCATGTTATGATTTGAGCATATTTTTTATGCTAAATGCAGTACCTATGAGGGTTTCTGGACAATATTTGTCACTGTTTTGTGTTGTTAATTGATTTTCAATAATACATATATTCTTACATTTACATAAAGCTAGCATATTTGCCCACTCCCATGTTGATTAAGAGTATTAAATACTTGACAAATCTCCCTTTAAGGTACAATTTGAACAGATAAATGTGCAATTAATTTGCGATTAATCTTGATTAAATAATTTAAGCGATTGACAGCCCTAGTTTTTATGCAAGTTGAATTAATATGTAGCAGAAAATAACTAACAGACACAAAACTCAACCAAAACCAAAAGTTAGACAAAACAAAACAAAAGGGTAATTTTTGGCTAGATATGTTGTTTTCCATAGACTATCAAAGTATATATATATATATATATATATATATATATATATATATTATAATATGATCTTTGATTGTGAAGGTGTAATTGTATTGTACTTAATACCAAGCTAGCATGACTATTTTTATTTATTTTCTTTAAAGAGAGACAGCAGATGCATTCACTTCACCACGTCTGGCATAGTTTTTCTCAAGTATGCGACTTTGTCATCCGGTGTGTGTGTGTGTGTGTGTGTGTGTGTGTGTGTGTGCGTGTGTGTGTGTGTGTGTGCGTGTGTGTGCGTGCGTGTGTGGTGGGGAAGGCAGAGAACAGACAAAAACACACAAAAGGCGATGTCGAGAGAGAGAGAGAGAGAGAGAGAAAGAAGCGAGATAAACTCACACGGTAAATTGTGTGAAGTGAGAGCGAAACACTTGAGACCTTGGACATCAAAGATGTAAATGTCATATCTTTATGCTAATCTGACTCAGGTGAGCTGCGTTATAAAAAAAAAAAAAAGCCCTCTCCCTGCTTCCTGGAATAAGTCTGTTGCAAAACTACCAGTTTTTCTTGACACACGAAAACAGCCAGAAAGCATAAGCTTCCCATAAACGACGGGCTTACAACATCACAAAACCACTTGGCTCTCACGAAAAAGAAACAAGGCAGGGATGAAATATTGTGACACGTAAAAAAAAAAAAAAAGCTGCTTTTTACTGCGGCTAGAAAACTCTTAGATTTGAATAGCTCAGTATTATGTCAGGACACTGCTTCCCCTCATCGGACCTTCCTGGAAATCAAATGGTAGCCTTATTTGGAAGCCAAATACCACAGGCAACATTCAAATGTCTTTTTATTCCAGTAATTCAGATATGACATAGGGAAATGCCTCATTACACTCCACTGCACATGCAGCATTTCCTGTCATTCATTAGTTTTGATTATTGAATTTCCCACCATAGGTATGGTTTACTTCTCTTCCTTTTTTAAAATCAGGCTTATGCGCAAGATAACACATTATCTGAAATCCATACTTGTTGTCACCGACACCCATACTAGAATATGAATGTCAGAATATGAGCTATAATTTCCTGTCACATCTTATATAGACTCCTCATCACTCTCATAAAGTCCCCTACTGGTCAGTTTTACTGTCCGGTGGTTCGAGGACAGATAGTGCAGCTGCTTGTTAAATGGAGTGTGGAAAATGGGGAGAACAACATGTAAATGTTTAACAAAGGGGATACAAGGGTCAGTGAGCTCTCATATTGTCTTTGCATAAACACATTAAACATCTATAAACACTGCGTATGCAACGCTGTCAGACTCTTCTCATACACCGTTCATAGCTATACCTTTGAAAAGTAATGCACTATAATTCATATATGTATCCCACAAAATCAGTTTGTGTGTAATTCACAATATTGTACCAAGAAGTATAAAGAAACAGTTTGAGGTGGATTTTTGACTTTCACCCAGGAAACTAACATTTGTGTCCCATGTGACATCAAAAGTCAATGTTGACTTATTTGTCAACTTATTTGCTTTGCACGAATTGGTCAATGACGAACAAAGAACCTTGAACTTTGTTTAAAATAACTAATTAGTTTTTATAGTTAAACCTAACTAAGTAATTTGTATGCTTAAACCTAACTAAGCACTTTTGTTGCCTAAACCTAACTAAGTAGTTCTGTTACTTAAACCTAACTAAGTAGTTTTGTTGCTTAAACCTAACTAAATAGTTTTGTTGCTTAAACCTAACTAAGTAGTTTTGTTGCCTAAGTAGTTTTGCTGCTTAAACCTAACTAAGTAGTTTTGTTGCCTAAACCTAACCAAGTAGTTTTGTTGCCTAAACCTAACTACGTAGTTCTGTTGCTTAAACCTAACTAAGTAGTTTTGTTGCCTAAACCTAACTAAGTAGTTTTGTTGCTTAAACCTAACTAAGTAGTTTTGTTGCCTAAGTAGTTTTGCTGCTTAAATCTAACTAAATAGTTTTGTTGCCTAAACCTAACCAAGTAGTTTTGTTGCTTAAACCTAACCAAGTTGTTTCCTGTGAAGACTGAGGTTTATTTTGAAGAGACTGTATGTAATGTAATGAGTGGAAATTCTTAGGAAAGGTCACGAAAAATGAGGAATAACTTTTCGTAAGATATCATACGAACCGCTGTATGAGGATACGTTGAGGCCGTCTGCACATGTGCAGAAGCAGAACATCTGTATATCTGTGCTTGTGAAGCTTGTCTTTTGATTTCTACACTCTATGAAGTACTAAAACATCCACATTGAATGTTTTCCCATATGACATGATCATTCCCAGAAATGGTGAGTTGCCAAATCGCTTGTGAAATTAGGGAAACTAGGGAATGCAGGATGCAGGATGACACATACGACGGCAAAACTGGTAACTGGTAGCTCCTGTTTTCACATCATGCACACACACAGAAAACTGAACATTTGTTTAAGGGTACATGTGGGAAAGGGTCTCAACTAAGTCATAACATTTTCCATTAGCTACGAAGCATGAGGTCAGACACAGGCAGGATAGAATATACAAAAGCAGCTGCGGTACATTAAGAGACTATCGTGAGGAATTTCTCTTGTAATAAGTGGCGTGCTGCTAATTTGTTGCTAATTTGTAGCAAACAAGCAGTAATTTGTCATTCTGAGACAATATACTGTACTCGGCTTCAGATGAATATTGTTGGATAAATAAAAGACAGATGGCAACTCAGGAGTTACAGTATAAGCCCATATAGTGAGAGAAAAGTCTAAGCATGCAAATCTGGATGTTTGCAGCTTGAACTCACATCTTCTGTGGAACTAAAGTGGTCAGTTCTGCTTACTTCAGTTTTCTTTGTTATCTAGAAGAAGCTTCTCAAGAAGTGACTGCTTCCTTCACTTGAGTTCACAATGCATTGCTTCATGATACTTGTGAATCATAACACAATAGGATAACCAGGAATTTCACAATAAGGAAGTGCATTAACAGCTTCCACTGTAGGTAGGGCTGTGTCTGCTTTAAAAATGTAATTTCTCTAATTGGGGGTCATGGGAAGTTTTATATTTTGTAACGCACAGTTTCATATGAGGAAACTTCTGATTGCGAGCTTCTTATTTTCCATGTGGGCCACAAAAGGTCAGTGCGTTGAGGTGTGGAACGTTTTTCTGGAGTGAAGCCCTGAATCAGTAAACAGATGGACATTGACACAAATAACCGATTTATCAGGACAGCAAGAGGAGGGATATTCATGGAAATCAACGAGCTAAAGAGGAATAAAAACAAAAGGAGAATAAATGAGGCAAAAAGAGAAAAGTGAGAGGTGGACAAACTGTAAGAGAAAACAGATGAAAAGAAAAACTGGCTAAACACAAGCACATGAGAAAGAGAGCGATTCCTCTCAGCCAAACCCTCCGCGGCTCTTTGCGATGCAGGGTATGGATCTGTTATTCCACTCTTTACAGGAAAGCCTGACCACACTGTTACTATGGCGACCAGGTGACATGGCATGCGGCGCCCTCGCTCGCTGAGCAAATAGGCCGAGCGGTCAGGCAGCCTGACAGGGGTATGGAGACCACAGAGTCTGACCCTGACCAGAGCAGAGTGGCAGTGACGCCAGCCAAAGCCCCGTGTTCACCTCTATTGAGTCATTCAGGCGTTTCCAGTTAAATAAGCACAAATACAATCATGCACATGCATGTCTATACAGAAACAAACTCATACACACACACACACAACTGGCAGGCAGGAGTAGACGTTTGGCAACGGTGGAGTGAAAACCTCCAGCTTGAGTAAATCAAGCTCAGTGCTCTTTTTCAATGAGAGTCAAGATCTGTGCCATAGTTCGCCTGCAGAAAGAAACAATGCAGTCAGACGTGTGGTTCAGTAGACAGTAACTCAATTATCCAATTATCAAATCAGTCAGGTGTCATTTTGCGGGCTCAAAAGTGCAATTCTGACAGCGCAGTGAAAACTGATTTTACTTTTTTAAGACTGCTGTATAAGGAAGGGATTAATGGACTTAGCGGACGCTGCATGTCAGACTGTTCTGGCCTCCCCGCTGTCCATTAATTCCTGTTATTACACGGCTGTGTTGAATACTCGATTCTGATTGGTCAATCAGAGCGTTCTGCGGTCTTTTTTCTTTATAGCAGACTGTTGCTATGTATAGCAGACCGTTGCTATGGGCGCAGTTCTGATGTCGGACTCTGGCGGACCGTTTTTGCATCAACTTATTGATGTCTTAAGTAAGTAGCCATGGAATAAGCGGGATAATGTACAGCTAGCAGGTCATTATTGTGAAAGAAACTCCCTTCAGGTGTCACACCCATTCAAAGAAACCATCGACTTCCAGACGAGGAAACTGAAAGTGATAAAATGTGAACTCATTTCCAGGTTTTAAGACTCATTCCTGCAGTACTCTTAATGGTGAACAGATAGTTTCACTGGAACTACTTAGTTATATTATCAGGAATGAATGGACATCCTGCAGCCAATCAGATTCAAGTAAAGACCCAGACCATGGTGTAAGTAGGAAATGAGTTATACTGCCCATTTCCAAAGCATACCACATATGTTATTATATTTAAACAACGTTTTCTACACTTTAAACATGGTCACTTCTGTTCACTTCAGCTCAGAATGAAAATACATTTGAGTCTTGCTTGAGATAGGGGGGTTTTATCTGTTTATTTATTATCAAACAAACTTTAAATGATGCTAAACTCTGAAGTTTTGCTTGTCAAAAATTCCTCACCAGCAACTGTACACACCAAACTGCAAGTGCTTTTTTAGATCGACCTGTAAGTTCTACTGCATTACAGTAATATAAGAATATTAATGCTCACTATGTCGGGAATACCTTTTGTCAAGCATGTTTTAAGTCTGAAAGTTGATTTTCAGATTGTGAAAAGCAGATGTAGTTACTGTAAAATACCTAAAATCCTCTCAGTGACTTCTTTTCTAAAAAAGAAAAGTAGAACAGTTCTTTATTGTTCAGAGCCAGATAAAACAAAAATATGTTATGAACAATGTTAAGCTGGATAGTCATTGAGCACATTTTTGAATCAATCTGGGGATGCGGTAGATTGTGAAAGAAAGAGCTGCTGTTGCTCAATGAATGGGCCAGACTCCATTTGTCCTGCCTGGGGTCCACTGTGTGAAACCCAAGCTCGTCTGGTCTGAGGTAATGCTATAGTGTTTGCAGACGGCTGCATGAGTGGATCGGATGACGGCAGGGAGACCAGGGAGAGGCGCTTCCATTTTTAATCACCTCGCTGACACCCTCACTCTCTCCCTGTCTCTCTCTCTTTCATGTTGACACTGTTGTTGTTGTTTTTTTACCTTTCCTAGAGCTGAAAATAGCAATAAAGTCCCATCAAAAGAAGTCCTGGGTCTATAGATCAAACTATTTCATTTCGTCAGGATGACAGATCAATCCTGATGAAGAATGGTGTTAAAAAAAATCCGTCTCCCTTTTGTCAGCCATCAAAAGTTTCAAGGAGTGTTTTGTGTTGCCTCACAGAGTGGTCTATGAATGAAGTTCATCAATGACAAACTGAAGAACTGAGGAGTGCTAATGTAGAATAGACAGACGAGAAAGAGAAATGCAGAAACAGCAACCTCCTCAGAGAGAGATTTCTTGTGAGTGGATTTGTAGTAGTGTAAAGTTTAACAGTGGATTAAAGATGCATTGGTAGGTGATATAATTTATTTGCGTCACTTTGGTACTTTAGTACTGCATAGATCAGGCTGCTCTCATACACCGTTCGTAGCTATACCTACAAAAGGTGATGCACTGTAATTCATATTCAGTATATCCCACAAAATCAATTGGTATGTAATCTACGTAATTGTGAACCGGGTAAGTATAAAGTGCGACGAACGCCGCTTAGTTTTGTTGCTTTAACCTAACCAAGTTGATCTTTTCCTAAACCTAACTAAGTAGGTTTTTTTCTTGCCTAAACATATCTAAGTAGTTTTGTTGTCTACACTTAACTAAGTAGTTTTGTTGTCTAAAACTTAACTAAGTAGTTTTGTTGTCTAAACCTAACAAAGTAGTTTTGTTGCCTAAACCTAACTAAGTAGTTTTGATGTCTAAACCCAACTAAGTAGTTTTGTTGCCTAAACCTAACTAAGTAGTTTTGATGTCTAAACCTAACTAAGTAGTTTTGTTGCCTAAACCTAACTAAGTAGTTTTGTTGTCTAAACCTAACTAAGTAGTTTTGTTGTCTAAACCTAACTCAGTAGTTTTGTTGTCAAAACCTTACTCAGTAGTTTTGTTGTCTAAACCTAACCAAGTTGATCTTTTCCTAAACCTAACTAAGTAGTTTTGTTCCCTAAATCTAACCAAGTTGATCTTTTCCTAAACCTAACTAAGTAGTTTTGTTGTCTAAACCTAACTCAGTAGTTTTGTTGTTAAAACCTTACTCAGTAGTTTTGTTGTCTAAACCTAACCAAGTTGATATTTTCCTAAACCTAACTAAGTAGTTTTGTTCCCTAAATCTAACCAAGTTAATCGTTTCCTAAACCTAACTAAGTAGTTTTGTTATCTAAACCTAACTAAATAGTTTTCTTGCCTAAATCTAACCAAGTTGATCTTTTCCTAAACTTTATTAAGTAGTTTTGTTGCCTAATCCTAACCAAGTTGTTTCCTGTGAAGACGGAAGTTTATTTTGAAAAGACTGTTTGCATGTTACGAGTGTAAATTGACACGTGTTGCTGGACATTCGTAGGAAAACGCTCAAAAACTGAAGAATAACTTTTCGTAAGATATCGTACAAACCGTTGTATGAGGATACGTTGTGAAGATGCATAAAAGAAACACATATCAGTACATGTGAGGCATCCTCACACTTGATGCACAAAAAACAATCAAGTGCTAAAACCAGTCGACATACAACCGGTTGATTTTGTTCCCACAAGCCTGTAATAGGTCGAACTATAGCACAATGTAAATATCAAGGGTTGTGCAGGTTCTTCTAGGTATCAGGTAGCCTGTTATGTAAAACCTCCCTCAGGGCACAGACAGACAGACTGTCAACACTTATGAGAATGGATGATGGGATTCTTTCAGGTCTAACTCACCTGAGTACTACACATGATACACACCACTACCAGTCAGGCATGTTGTTGAAATATGACTGTAAAGGTACAGCACAGTAATCAGAGTCTGGCTGCATCACAATGACTGGAGATCAAAGGGCAAACATTTTTCCACATCATGTAGGAAGAACTTAAGGGGGAAATTTAAGTGTAAGTGTGTGTGTGCGTTCGTGCATGTGTGTATGTGTGTGTGTGTGTGTGTCTGTGGTCAGGTTATATCTGTATTCAAGAGAAATAACTTTGTACAGTCCACAATGAGGTTGCAGTTTTGGGTTAGGAGGATTGTGGTTAGAATTTGTTTTTTTGGACCATTTCTCTTTATGTGCAATAGTTTGCTAAATTCTCCAAACCTCGCCAAAGAAAGAGTAATCAAGCTGTCATATAAGTCTCAACATGAGCTATTTCACAAACATCCTGGAGGGCCTCAAATGGAACATGTAATAAAAATAATTGTGTATTTCAAGCAGCAGGGGGTAAAGTATTGTGATCATTTGCTTAAGCAAAAGTAACAATAATACCCTTGAACAATCCTGGAAAGAAGCTAATTTGAACTACTTTATATACTGTTGAATCATATTCTTTTTGTGTTAAGTATGAAAGTAAATATAGTCATATATTATAGTACCTGAAAAGTAGCAGAGTAGAAGTATAGAGTACAAATATAAAATGGAGACACTAAAGTAAAGTATAGGACTAGTAACTAAAAATTGTACTTACCTATTGTGCTCATTTTCAGGTGCATACTTTATGGGTTTCTACTAGAACGTGTTAACAGACTTTAATGTTCAAAAAACACTTTATTTTTCTTATAACAGCTGTGCTACAGCACCTCTTTCCACCCTCTGTCTGAACCCAGTCTGCTCTGATTGGTCAGCTGGCCCACCCTGTTGTGATTGGTCAACTGAACCAAACTCTTCAGACTCCGCTCCAGCTCTGCTCTAACTAGCTTTGTTTGAGGGCATGCCAAACTAGCTGCTAGGCAGGTATTATGCAAATGGGTTACTTGGTAACATCACCACGTTACAGAAGAAAAGGCGTGACTTCAATCAAGGAGTTTCAGGCAGTTTAGGAGCAGCGTTTCTGTGGATCTGAGAGTAATTCCCTTTGGCGTGGACTTTGAGCTTTGTAACTTAGCAGACCTTTTACATACGCAAAAAAATATATAACACACTAATGGAAAGGGGAAAAGCACAAAAGCATAATAGGTCCTCTTTAAGCACCGTACTCAGTTATATTGCTTAGTTTCAGGTGATTATACACTAATGAAAACATAGTTATGAATATTATATTACATTTCTGCTAATGGATCCCCTGAAATGCACACTGTTCCTTTAAAGGCTTCTTCAGAAACAAAGTGTTTTTATCGTGGAACTGACCTTAAAGGGCAATTTCATCAACCACACTTCTGTGTAATTCGAGATCAGACACCGTGCATTAGTGGCAACAGTTTACATAGTATAACCCATTGAACAACTTCATAAGAACTATGACCACCTGCTTAATAAGAGACAGTAGCGTGGAATTTTGTCAGTGACACACTATAAACAATTCGTTCAACTGTTTCCTCTTTCTTAGTAATCAGACAAGACCGGCCCCTCTGGTGTTTGACCTGCAGTAACAGCAGATGTCAAGTTCCCACCCCTATCAGGATGAATTTCGCAGAAAGTCAGATGGTTAATCATTGACTTCCAATATAATAGTGGGATCTGCGAGAGCATGCATTCTTAACTGAGCTCATTGGCTGGATGGAAGCATGAGTCAGTGAAGGATTGAGGTAACCTTTACTCATTAATCTGTACTCTCAACGGTTTGGTTTGGTCGGTTTGTTGTGGCCCCCATTCTTGTTGTTGTAATAAGAAATGTTGCTCCATAGACATTGTAAAATTCTGGTCAGGCTCACTCTGTTTCCTAGTAAAGGGAGGAAAAGAAATATGAGCAAAGAGAAAAATTGGACAGATGAATGGAAACACAAACGTTAATGTTTTCATATTTTTTACTCTAACACCTGGCTGCAGCATGGTCGTGCATTTGAATAAAACCACCTCATCTAACCCAAATCCAAAGCTGCCGTCTGTTTTCATTGGAAGATAGCAGAGATGGAGGGAAGGAGGGGGAGCATAGAAGTCGTGTGTGTGTGTGTGTGTGTGTGTGTGTGTGTGTGTGGAGGGCAGGAGGGTTGGCAGAAACAGCAACAATGAGCTCATGCTGGCCCTTCCCATCTTGGCTTGACTTTTGCTTCATCCCCCCCAGGGGCACCCAGGCAGGCAGGCGGGCGAGCTTTATGGTGAGGTGTTTAGGGCCCCTCTGTTGGAGGGAGTGGGAAGGAGGGAGCATTGCCAGCGGAGGGCACAGGCCGAGTGGATCAAGATGGTAAAGGGCACATAGCGACCATCCCACAGCGCTGTTTGTTTTGGAAGCTACGGGAATTAACACACGCGTCTCAGCTGAGCCCAAATGTAGGCGCTGGATCCAGCATTGCAGACGTAGCAGTCAACAGATGTTAGCTATGCAAATGGAAACGAGTTCTATCCTTGGAAACACTGCGTGATTGTTTGTTTGTTTACCATATAAGTATATGACTCAGGGCAGCTTTGAGAGGGACATGTAGTTCACCCCCACACACAGCAAAAAGACCATAATGTGGGCCTTTGTTCTGTGTCCACATGAAGAGATCAACAATGGGTCGAAAAGGCACTCCAAACACTAAACAAAGGAGTTTTTCCTCCTACGAGACATGGCCGTCTGAAAGCCCCCAGTCAGCCATAACTTTGATCGGAACAAACCTGAACCTTTTAGGACAATACATTCCTGTTCGAAAGCGACATATTTCATGGTAATTCTCCAAAAAAGCAGGAAGCGAAAAATGACTGCAGGGTCATTTGAGCGCAAGCCAATAAACACTTGAAAATAAAAAATGTGAGGAAGTTTGCAAGAGAGGGTGCGGATCAGGATAGACTATTCAAAAGCCTCGGTTGCAGGCTGCAATGACTTTGTTCTAAATGCAAAAACTTAAGGAAGTTGTCTTTATTCCTGCTAAGAATACTTATTCAAAGATAAGTGTTTGTATAGATTCTACTGCAGGATAAACACTAAACTGCTGCCATCTCCAGACAGGCAGGGCACAGGACCTTACTGTAATAGAACACACCCTGTTGGGCCTTACTGGAAGTACAATGGCCTCTGGATTTCCTTACATGACACATGTTTGCCACCTCATGCCAGCCAGAAAACATTTAGTGACTGGCAGGCAAACAATAGCCTGTAATAGATGTAATAGTACAACACTGTTTACTTAGTGTTCTTGCATCAGACAGGAAGTACGGACACTTTTCCTGTAAAATAGTCGGTAGTTAATTAATCCTTTTAAAAATGTGTCTTAAAGGGAGATTTGTTAGTATTTAGTCTTATCAACACGGGAGTGGGCAAATATGCTTGTTTTATGCAAATGTATGTATATATTTATTATTGGAAATCAATTAACAACACAAAACAATGACAAATATTCTCCAGAAACTATGTGCCGTTTGCCATGTGTCATCATGGCACATGGAAAACTGGCACCAACAACTGTCAGTGTGCCAGTGTGCTGACTTCACTATGACTTGCCCTAAACTGCATGTGATTATAATAAAGTGGGCATGTCTGTAAAGGGGAGACTCGTGGGTACCCATAGAACCCATTTACATTCACATATCTTGAGGTCAGAGGTCAAGGGACCCCTTTGAAAATGGTCATGCCAGTTTTTCCTCGCCAAAATTTAGAGTTTGGAGCATTATTTAGCCTCCTTCGCGACAAGCTAGTATGACATGATTGGTACCAATAGATTTATTCGATTTTCTAGTTTCATATGATACCAGAATCTCCACACTAGCTTTAAAACTGAGCCCGCTACAAGCTAAGAATTACAACTTGCGTTAATACATTGAAGAAATTAGAATTTATTTAAACAAATTTTCGTTTTTATTGTGTTAACTTTGACAGCCCTATTAATATAATATATAATATAATATATAATAACCCTTCAGTGTGACTACTTATACATTCAGTATGCTACGTTTTGTTTTTATTTTAAGGATATGTAAAATTAAAGTAGAAAAACTTACTTACCATTTTACAGTAATTCTACTGTATTGATACAGTGGAAACAACCTGAACACTCTTGTTAGTCACAGAGTTGCAGCCTCAGTGTGTGACAGTATGATGAGGGTGTGTATTTGGGTGAACAGAGACATCATTTTTTTGGCCAGTCTGTGCAGGGCGACGTGTGTAGAGAACAGGTGCATGCTGACACCTAGTGGATTATGGGATATCATCTGAATACAGTGAGTCCAGAGAGGAGGAGGAGGAGGAGGAGGGGGAGGGTTGGATCAATGTGACGGCTGCTTACATTGTGTATCCATCTGGATGATTAATTACTCGCCTACAGGCCCGCTGCATGCATAAGGAGTTTGTGATAAAGGTCGGATAAGCTTGTGTTTATCACAGAGAGACCATTAGGGTACATTTGCCCCGGTGTTAATTCCTAATGAGTTTGTTTTTAGGCTATTGCTACAATTTCAGACATTTTATTACTATAAGGGCGTAGGTTTTGGGAAATTTTGAGCTCCAAACACTTTATGGTGGAAATGCTTTTATTTATGTAAAGTAAAATACAAAATTCAGGCGCCGGGTGACAATTCAATAGCAAAAAATATAATTGTCCACAGTGAGGCTCTCAGGTATTCTGTATTGCTTTCAAATATTTATTCTCCTGAAGATCAACTTTTCTCATTTGGGTCATTCCTGTTATGAAGCAACAATTCTCTCCCCATATTTTCTTTAAAATGTGTTTAAAATATTTATAACAAATAGATTATAGATTAAGGTCTTCTTTATAGCATAAACAAAGAATAATGCACTTTAAAAATACTGAGCTTTTTTTGGTACATGTACTCAATTTCATCATGTCCCCAGTGCAAAGTAATCAACTTTTACAAGAACTATAAGCCATAAAATGCAAAATATTCTTTAATAAGGCCATGTTAAACTAGCAGATATAAAATTTGCGATTAATTTGGCGGCTAACTATGCATAATCTTGGATTAATCACGATTGACAGCCCTAATGTTTTATCAATATAATGTGAATATACTGTATATATATATACATATATATAAATATATAAAGATATATATACATACTGTATATTAATGACAGCCTTGTATTACCATACTTGATATAGTTATGTTTATTTATTAACAAAAATTCTCCTGCTATGATAGGAGCATGACTATGGCAGTATTGATCTGTTGGTCCACCACTTCAGTCCTGAGTGAAATCGAATTTAGCAGACATTCATGGTCCCAAGAGGATGAATCCCTGGTGATCCCTATTTCTCTGACCCCATCGACAGGCCAGATTGGGTGGGTATAGACTTTTGCAAAATGTGTTTTAATCAATATTGAAGGGACAAACCTACAGAGAATTTTACACCTGACTCTGCAGTTCCACTCTGCTCGATGGGTGGATTTAGTCGCTTTCACCTCATTGTTGAAGCAACTACTGTATAATTTGCAGAAAAGATCCGGGCAACTCCTGTCCAACACCAAACGGCAGATAAAGTTAATGAAAGTTCTGGTGAAAATATAGTAGAGCATTAAGCTGCATTTCCCTCAGGAGTCAAACCAGGAGAGTAAATATTGAACTTTGTTGGCTGCCAGAAACTCGACTCCAAATGAATGCTAATGTTGCCCTGCTGGATGTGTAAACAGGCAACTGTTTACTGTTTGAGACATGCATACTTGTTAAAGCTGATGGGAAGATTACAAGGAGTACAAGGATACAGGAGCAAAATGAAACAAAGGAAACATTTTGACATTTAATCGATAATGCTAAGATTCCTAAGAAAAACCTTTACAGCTATACAATCTGGGGAAAATGCTGATTTTTTTTTAAGGCGAGACACCCCAGGCAAAAACATGGTTTTTGATGCACTGGTCCATTTTGAGATATTGGGCTATTTTGCTTCCATAACACGTACTCTTTCAGACTAGTGGAGAGAAAACATCCAAAATACACATTTAGGTGTTTATTTTACTACTTTGTCTATTTGCGTCTGTAGATTTCTCCTGAATTCACCAAAAGTTAGCATTAGATAATGCATCGTTTGCATATTTACACTTAAATTTAAACATGTAATACAAAGAATAATTGTTTTAATGTAAGTAATCAGCTGAGGAAGTTTCAGGTTGATATCTATTAGTTATTTTTTTTACCCTATTAACCTGTAGTGTTTTACAATCCATGTCTTTAAAGGACGTGTTCTCTAAATTAGTTTTTTTTACAAACTTTCTACTTACTAAGTTTCATTCCTATTTATATTCTGAAGGTTTTTACTGAGAGGTGTGTTCATATATCATTCATAGCCTGATTTATAGAACATTTCATTCCTAAAAACATGGTGAAAATGGATTTTTTGATGGCTGTTGACAGTATTTTCTGATTTATGGAGTGATAAAACGAGACATCTAAAATCCCCTCTGTAAAACCTTCGGCTCTAATATGTCAGCAAAATAAAACAAGTTCTCAAAATGTGTAAAATGTGTGAAAATTAGCGCTATTTGATAAGATAATCCCTCATTTGCATATTTAAACATACCATTTCAGAAAACATGTAATAGAAAAAACAATTGTCTTAATGTAAGTAATCAACTGGGGAAGTTGCATGGTCTATTAGTTAAATTGTTTACCCTATTCACCTGTGGCGTCGCCCCTTAAATTTAAGTTGTCTCTGCTTTATAAGCTTGTGGTTGTCTATCACGGCCTCCTTTGCAACATACTGAGGTCTAATCACGGCTGCAATCATTGCTGTTGATTTCAAGGGCTTCCAGGAATGTTTCCCTCTACATCCAGATTTAGACAAAAAACACACAATGTTTTTGGCTTTGTGGGTTTTATATAAACGTAGGCAGAGGACGTCATAAGGATTCAGGTGGTGTCTTGAACCAAATTAGCGGCCATGTGCCACACAGTTAATTGGGTTACCATGTATCTGGAAGGCATGACGCCATTACAGCAGCTGCAACCACCCTGCATGATATTTCCAGGCAGCAGGAAGAAATGAAGCCTGTTTCTCACTGGCAATTTACTTCAATGCCTCTTTGCATTATTTTTTGGCTTCATTTAACCTTATTAGCCTCACATGGACTGTGGTTTCTGGCAATTTGGTCGCGCTCCTGAAAAAACCTGCACTGTGGAGATAAGAACACATTTAGCTTCCACGGGAACAATTTGTCATTGTCCGCTGAAAGAAACCCAGTAAGACAGAGGATGTGGAAGAGAGAGAGGATGACAAAAGTGGAGGAAAGAAATCCATTTGTGTGATGCTCTCACTGTTCTCTCTCACTTTTTCCTTTCTCTGGGGTCGTGGCCGACAGTATTGTGCAGCTTTCATCAACAGGAAGCGACCCTTTTTCACTCAGAGAATATGTGATCCATCCCGCTACTCATATCCTTTCTCTCCACTTCTATTTTTATCTGGCTGTCTGAAATCGTACAATATATTAGACATTATTCTATTTACTCTTTACAAATGTCCAAACCCACTATAGGGAGGCTTTCCAGTCCGCTTCCTTCTCAGCTGGAACAATTGAGATACATAGAAAAATTCTTCTTTTGTATGTTTTTAAAGCTTTCAAGTCATGTCACAAATCTTCATCAGCCAATTGTCAAGTCAAGATGCAAGTCATTCAGGTCTCCGATTATAATAATGCGCCATTTAATTACCCTTAACCTTTCAAAGAGTGGGCAACCTCTGGGTCTGGGAAGTGACGCCAATGCTGAAGTGTCTTAAACTTGCATTCTTTCTAACAGCCAGCAGGGGGCAACTCCTCTGGTTGCAAAAAGAAGTCTGATTATATAGAAGTCTATGAGAAAATGAGCCTACTTCTCACTTGATTTATTACCTCAGTAAACATTGTAAACATGAGTTTATGGTCTCAATCACTAGTTTCAAGTCTTCTTCAATACAGCACGATATTCATTTAGTAAATTATGGTTCCATTTAGAATAAAATAGACCATAAAGCAGGGGATGCTTTAGGGCGTGGCTACCTTGTGACTGACGGTAATTGACGGCGTTGTCTGGTCTGGGTGGGCATTTTCACCTTACAACTTCCAAACAAACCCTTTCACAGTGTGTTTTGAGTTCAGGAAAGATAATTGTAACATTTTTGTCGCCTAAATGTCTCATTCAGAGTTTGGTTGTACTTATCTCCATCCTCTCGTGTCACTTCTGGTTGCAAATAACCAAGATGGTGATGCCCAAAATACTGAACTCAGGATTCAAAACAACAGTTCACAAACCAACGGGTGACTACATCTACTTCTTATATACAGTCTATGGTTTCAAAGTTGTTAGAGCATATTTTAGCTGAAACCAAGTCTTTTCAATGCATTTAAATTTAATTTATATATTTTGCGGTGGGTACACTGGATACCTACATGCAGATACTCAAAACCTTTCTTGAAACCTTTGCTCTTACATGATGAAGTTGGGCAAATAGGCATATAAACTCAGCTAACGCTGGTTATGATTAGTTTAACAGTGGCTACATGCACAAGGCCTGGCACAATATTATAGTTAAACATTCAAAATGAATAATTGGAAGAAGAATTGAACAGAGAAAATGCAGTTTTTTGTTCATTTTTGGCACAAAATATGGTTTTAACCCACTGAGACCCACTATAGACCCATTTTTGCCTTTTTTTTAGGGGGGTTCAGGGGGTCTTTAGGGGGAGATACATAGAAGAGTCACATAGAAGTGGTGAACATCATCTGAAAACTGGGAACATGAAGATTAATTTGAGATGCAGCTCAGCATTATGTGACAAGTTGTTCTATTCATAAATCAGAATAATTAAAATAAATTGTTAAAATGCATAAGGGTTTGCTGACAAGAGTTTCCCTCCAGCTCTAAAACTGAACGGTTACTGAAAGACAGTAAAGTCGGTCAGGATTCCCCTGAGATTCCCGCGGATGTCAGGGGGTTAATCAATAATAATTCTTAGTTGCTTGAAACAAATCACAACAGTACAATAAATGACATTCAGAACTGCATTAACATCAATGATTGAAATCAGATAAATGTATGCTGTACTATAATAAATTGTGGGGCTGCAGTGTGAGGCAGGTAATAGCATTACTCAAAACGTTCTGAACGTAATGGGAATAAAAAAGAAGTTATTGAGCTCTTCATTTAATCCCTTTGACTGAATTTACTTCAGGCCTGATAATAAAATATGAAATTATAATATAAGGCCTGTCTGACATTATGTAACTTTTATTGCTTCAGGATTGAAGTCTTTCCTTTCAATTCGCCTCAGGCATTAAGTCCTATAGGTCTAAAATCTCATCAGTCCACTCTTCTCAGCATTTCAACTCTGCGTTGTATTCGTGTGTCTCATGATTTACACATTTATCCTTGCGCAAGCTCTTCCTCCCATTTCATCACTTACTCATCGCAGGGAGCAAATGAACTTAAGACCCATAGCATCTTCAATTTCTAGTAAGATCCCATTACTATTGCTGCTCACTGGGCAAAGGACAAGTCTAATTAACTTTTCAAGTGGCTCCCACATCTAGGAGAAAAAGAAAAAACACATCTTATTCACGTTCCTCCAGGGATTGAGTCCCTCCTCGGTTTATGAGACCACTCAATCCTGAGACAACAGCCACATGCGCGCCCCTCAACTTGCGCAGCTAGAATGAAGCGATGTGATGTGCTAACGTGTCTAAAGAGGTCAAAGATTGAAGTATACTGTAACAGAGAAGAAAGATGGTCTGAATCAGAACATGGAGATGAAAGCGCTGTAGAAGTAATTGTCAGACTGTTGTAATCCTGCTGCCTTGGAAGGAGAGGGTGTGAAAATGTGTGAGGAAATGAGCATGAATCACTCACTCTTCATTTCCTGTAAGAATATTATATACAGCAGGAGTGATATGGAGTGCTATTTTAAAATGTTCTTGTTAATCAGTGTGCCATATCAACATTAAGTTTAACATTAAATTGATATATGACACCACATCAGAATTTAAATCTCCAACAGATCTGTTATTTTATTCCATATAGCAACACTTAAAAAAACAAACATGTTTCTCTCATAATCAGGACATTGTAATTGTATATAAGAGCACTATACAAGAAGGCTGTCATCCACATCTGAGTGGAAATCATTTGTTCATCAATAATAAAAAACGAGTTACGAGAACACGATTATTAGAAAATCAGATGCAAAGTAGGGAGGATTTTCGCGTAAGGGGATGAAAAATCAATCATATTACTTAGGGGTGTCACGATTCTCCAAATCCATGATTCGATTTGACTTTCAATTAAACATTTTTTTCAGCACTGACTGCTATGCCTTCATTAGACTACAGAGGTTTAATTCATGAAAATCGAAAGATCATTGCCGGTCATTATTGTGAAATAAACCCTGAGAGGGCAATGTGGCACTTCCCCGAAGCTTGCATTGCCCTGAAGGGGTTTATTTCACAATAATGACTCGCTAGCTGTGCATTATCCCACTTATTACACGGCTACTTGCTTAACAAATCAATAAGAGTCCATAGCAGCGGTCTGCTATAAAGACATAACAGACCGTGGAACGCCGTGATTGACCAATCAGAATCAAGTATTCAACAAAGCCGTGTAATAAAGAAGAGCATTTAGAAATCCAGTATATCTATGGACGCAGTTCTGATCTCAGACTCTGGAGGACCATTTTTGTGTCAAATTATTGATTTCTTAAGTAAGTAGCTATGTAATAAGCGGGATAATGTACAGCTAGCGGGTCATTGTTATGAAATAAACCCTGTCCCGTCAGGGTTTATTTCACAACAATGACTGGCTCGCTGTACATTATCCCTTACTTAGTTCCCTTACTTCAGGGGTCAGTTATTTTTCTATAATTTCCACCAAAGCATACTCCACCGTGTGCTGCATCTGTAAGAACTGCAGGTTGCGTATCAAAGAACAGTCTCGGTTCAGGATTATACATACAAAATGATCATATCCTTGCAATCTCAGCGGACTCCTGAATGTCATCAATTTGTAGCAGCTCAATATCTATTGAAGCAGTTTATGTGAAATAAAAACAAACATAGTCAATGTTAATGTGAGTCCACAAATAAAAACCTTGTACAGTCCAGACTCCCCCAAAAACCCAATTTAAAATCCTCCTTTACTAAGTAAATGACTCGTTTTCATTGTGCTGTTCTTGAATGTGCTTTCATTTTTAAGGACACTCCGTCAACGCGTTGCTCTTCAAACCACAAGGCCGAAGTCCTTCTCGGCTGCGTGAGAATCCGTCTTGCGTGATTCAGTAAGTAAGATCGCTGCCCTTGACTCAGTGATTCATTCACTTCTCTGTAACATCAGAGCGAGTGGCTGTTGAAAGAAAGGACTGATAGCAAAGACTGCAGGGACAAGTCTGGTTTCATTCTGCAAAATCAATAGATGAAGCTGTTTAGTTTCTGCTCTACGGCTCACACCAGTATTTTCATCATTAAAATAATCACTTTAGAAAATGTTACGGTTTTTAACCTTTCCTTAAGGCCATGTACTGTTCTGTAAAATATAAGATGTTCTGTGAATGTTTTACATGGCCATATAATAGGCGTATGAACTCAATAGGGTCCAGTTAACTCTATGAGCTCCTACAGTGTGTATAAGGATATACTATATATTATTAACCCCCCCTGAAAAACTACAGGATATTACCCATAGAGTTCATTGAGTCAAGCACAAGCAACGCCATTAAAAAAGTATTTCTAATGTGACTGAGCCATCACACAGAGAAGCTGAAAGCCTAATTAAGTTTGGTATCATGGGCAGTTCAAAAGGCTCTTTTACTAGGCACAAGTCTCAGGACTACTCAAGACGAATTTCTCAAACGCAACTGAAAACCATCTCATAAAACAAGAGGATTCGATTTATACATGTATTGAGTGATTGCATGTTTGGTAGTTTTAAAAAACAGCTGCCCAAGGAGCGATTTTAGTTAGCGAGAAAAAGGAAAACGGGTTCAATAAATTGTTAAAACTGAGAGCCTAGAGGTTGTCCAAGTCAAAATTACTGCACTCTGTCAAGGACAAGGGCACAAACCAGAGAGTAATGGCTTAGCACCAAGTTTGGTGTTCCTCTGCCAGAGTGGATTGAATTATTATGTTCCATAAAAGTTTAATGGGATTTCAGCAGGCCTAATATATAAAAGGAGGGCTGCAAGACTGAGCTGCTGGGCTTCGGTCTTTCCTTTATAGCTCTCTGCACTCCGTACCATCTGAGAAAGGATTACTGGGCAGGACGCTGCCAAACAAACAGCTGAGTGGACACAATATTTCATGGTTTGGATTTTGATTCACTGGCTGAGGCGCGTAATCACGTTGCAAATCACATTCAGGCAAACGTAAGCACACCTTTTAATGCCATAGCGTCTATCTCTGCCATGAGAGTCTTTAGCAAAGACTTTGAACTACTTTTCTCCATCACTGCTGAGCGCAGAGTGGTGTAATTTAGAAGTGTGTTTAGTGCAGGTCCACATCTTAGGGTCAGAAATTCCACTTAAAACACAATCAGTCGAAAGTGCACCTCACATTTTGGCTTGCAGCTCCTAAACCTTTTGATGTATAATGAAACTTCTTTTTCCCCTGAGCTCTTTTCAAATTAATTTTTATCCAAAAACATCTGCTGAATTGAGAAGTCTTGGAGGAACGGTGTGTAGCATTTAGGGGGATCTACTGGCAGAAATGGAATATAATTTGGGCTGTCAATCGATTAAAATATTTAACCGCGATCAATCGCAGGATGGTCCGTAGTTAATCACGATTGCAAATGTATGTATATATTTATTACTGTTAATCAATTAACAACATAAATCAATAACAAATATTGTCAAGAAACCCTCACAAGTACTACATTTAGCATAAAAATATATGCTCAAATCATAACATGGAAAACTGCAGCCCAACAGGCAACAACAGCTGTCAGTGTGTCAGTGTGCTGACTTGACTATGACTTGCCCCAAACTGCATGTGATTATCATAAAGTGGGCATGTCGGAAAGGGGAGACTCGTGGGTACCCATAGAACCCATTTTCATTCACATATCTTGAGGTCAGAGGTCAAGGGATCCCTTTCAAAATGACCATGACTGTTTTTCCCCGCTAAAATTTGCCGTAAGTTTTGAGCGTTATTTAGCCTCCTTCAAGACAAGCTAGTATGACATAGTTGGTATCAATGGATTCCTTAGGTTTTCTAGTTTCATATGAGCCCGCTACAATCTAAAAATTGCAAGTTGCGTTAAAACAATTTTGCGTTTACGCATTATTATCATGTTAACTTTGACAACCCTAGATATAATATTAAAAAGTATGTTTTCTTTAGTGTAAAATCACCTAAAATAAGAATCGCTGTGTTTTCGTTACCTTAGAATGAGCTGTTTATATCTATCTCCTCTCTTCAAGGAGCCGGCCGCCATGTTTCTACAGTAGCCCAGAATGGACAGACCAAACATTGGCTCTAGATAGAGTCATTCACATTTTCATGTTTTTGCGTCGGCCACCGTAGTTCTCCTACACGCTTGACACACGGGAGAAGTTTCAGTTGGTTGCTATCTACAACATCACTGCTAGATGCTGCACCTTTAACAGTTGCAAATTCCTGTGTTTTCTTTGTGTATGATTCTGTTTTTTGGTACATTATATATTCCTCACCATTTTAAATGCATTTCCTTTTTAAATTCGCTTTTCTATATCCATGAAACATTTGCAAAGCCCATTTTGGAAGCTTTGGAACCTGCATTGTTTACATTGCCGCTTTTATCAGCACATTCCCACCTTTTACGGCATATTACCCACATAAAAGGCAGTAATGCACTGAGTGTTATGAACCCACTGTTGTCACAACATGGTTTGAATGTGCAAATACATTCTGAGTTAATGTCACTTTTATAGACAACAGTGTTGCAACATATTGGTCAGACAATTCTGAATTATTCTCAGGGCTGTCTTTGGTTTATCTTTGCCCAATTGCTTTTCTATCTGGCCTGACTCCGGATGTGCCTTATTTGCATTCAGAGGCAGACAGTCCCAATTTAACCTAGAGCACTGTGACTAGATCTTCTGCAAGGCTTTGTATTATACACAGAGCACGTAAAACAAATATACAGAGCATGAGTGAACATATAATGGTGATGTTTTAGATGATCTTATTGTCTCACAACACAAAAATCTTCAAGACATTTTGCACAATTAGATTACAGAGTGTGTCACTGACATTTAAAAGCATTTGATCAATGTGGACTTTTGCTTACAGTATGCCTTCACACTTCAGTTGGATTGATGTTTCATTGCTTTTCTGTCACAGTTAACAATAAAATGTAAAAGGGCAACTTTGGTATTTTTCAACCTGGACCCTATTTTCACATGTTTTTGTGTCTAATAGGCACAACAATTTATGAAATTGGTCCAGTATTGAGGGAGAGCACTGTAGCCTGCAGCCGCTCACAAGCTGCAATATGGTGCTATTGGGGCAAGCTGGCACCGTCATTTATGTCCACTAAAAGTGCTTGTTTGTTGTCATGACAGGCTCTAATTGTTATTATGTGTGTCTGACATCATTTAGGAAAGAGTCTCGCCCAAGGAGAAGTCTCGTTCTGAAATCTGGTGAGGTGACGTGTTGCTGAAAGACAACTAGTGGAATAGTGGAATACATTCATGATGGAAACGCAAGTACAGAAAGCGTAGCTTAGTGTTATCTAAAGGACCCTCAACGTCATGGCTGAATATTTTGATGATTTCCACAATGTGGATGAGGTCTTTGAATTCGATGGCAGCACGTCTTTATTTGATCCAGAGTATACGAATATTCAAATTTCACAACGAGACTTCTCCCTGAGCAAGATGTGGAGACGATAACAAACAGAATGGATCAAGTGAAAGATAAGAAAACCAATTTATTTCTCTGTAGGGTCCTATCCATAATGTTGTCAGACACTTATAATAACAATCTTAGCCTGTCAGTGGCAAAACAAGCACTTTTAGTGAACGTAACGTTACATTGACGCTGCTCACTTGCCCTCACAGCTCATTTCTCGGCTGCCGGTTACAGCATTATCTCTCAATAATGGACCAATTTTAAGGATTGTTGTCCCCATTAGTCGCTTAGACACAAAAACATGGGAAAATAGGGTCCAGGTTGAAAAATACCAAAGTTACCCTTTAAGCTGATCAGTTATGAAAGCATAAGCAATGTTTGTTACGATTGCGAAAACGGAACAACAACACAATACATTTTACATCAACGCAAAGTGCCATATGTTGCATTTGTTCTTTTTACTTCCAGTATGCAGAGAGAAGAAGTATCATTTCTAAAAGTGGACAGCACAGACAGAATATTACAATATCTAGCCGTTAACTATACTGCAAAGCATGCAGCAACACGGGCACATATTCTGTACGGCTGAAAACAACCTGCAGGATCCCACAAGAGCACACTTATCTTCTGCCCTGTTTCTGTGATTAATGTATTTACCAGTAGGATGAGTATAGGACATTTCTTAAACGGGAGGCACAAAATTAACATTTTCTTCAAAAGTCACATTGTTTTAACTTCTACATTGGCCAAATGCTAACTGCTTTTCAAAAGCTGTGAAATGCAAATTTTCTCTGACACATGGATCACCGTGCAGTAGCTGTTCTATCATGAAATACTAGAAACTAAACCAGTCCTGACTGTGTGCTAGAGTCTAGGTGGCTGCATTGCCTGCTGGTTATCTGCTGCAGAATCAGCAATGTTTTTACATGACTTGATCCACTGATATGAACAATATTTAAATGCAATATGGGTGTAGCGAAGATGCAGAAGTCCTCCTCAAAGGATTTTATATAGCACCCGTCAAAGAGGAAATGATCCCATGCAACTTCACTTCCCAATTTTTGCCCGTGTTCATATTGCATGGCAGTGAATTTGCATTTGGGTCGTAGATGGATCTGCTCTCTGTAAATTACAAACATGTTTCAAAACAAAGAAAACCTACTGCTGAATCAAATGTGACTACAGACTCTTACAGAATTCTAGTTAATAATACACAATACATAATATTATGTAATTGGAATATGGCAACAAAAGGCTGAAATTACTGAAAAACACTTAAAAAACACTTACTGCTTATACAGTATCTACAGTAATTACACACTGGGTGGTTAGCCTGTTTGTTCTGTTTGCATGGCCACATTTATAACATCATTGTGTATGGGACAATAGACAGAAAATGATACAGAGAGGATGAAAGGCAGCTGGTGTCACAACAAGCGAGTGAAAACTGCGTCACTTATTCACCATCTGTGTATCTATAGTTGCAGCAGTGATGTAAATCCAGCTCGCTTGATGGTATTACAATACTCTTCAAATCTGTTTTTACTTCAGTACCAAAAATAAATAAGTAAAAGCAATAAAATACCATCCACCATAAAACATCAATCTATAACATGGCGATGGCTACACCAGAGTCATAGCGTCCCTTCATCTGAGTTATTCTGGCAGCCAGCAGGAGCAGCAGGCCGCTGGCCACCTCCAGGCTGTAGGAGAGCCAGGCGGTGGCTAAGGACCAGCCAAAGGAAACATCCACGTGGGCGAGGTTCTCTGGGGACTCGTGCCGCTGCAACTCCTCCATGGCCATGTTTGAGTATTTGATGTAGATGCTGACCCCAGAGAGGGTGAAAAGACCTATTAGTGCACAGAAACAAACAGATGGAAAAAAACCTTCCAGATTTGAACACTTTACCTTGTACTTGTCCAGGCTGTTCTCATACACCATTCATAGCTATGTAAAGTAAATGCACTGCAATTCATATATATCCCACAAAATACATTTGTATGCAATCCACAAAATTTTGAACCAGGAAGTATAAAGCGCGACAAAAGCCACGGGAGGACGTCGAGTGGATGGTTGACGCACTTAAGGTATGTGGCGGACGGAACCTGCTAAAATAGAAAATAAATGAATGAATAAATAAATGACTCGATAAATAAATAAATTAATAAATATGTGATTAAATGTAGCAAAAATAGTATAAAAAATAAATAAAATATAAATTGTTAAAATGTGACATAAATTGATATTTCTATTTCAATTTGCTTCTTCATTTATCTTTATTTATTTGCTTGTCTGTATAATTTCCCCTTTTATCATTTATGTATTTATTAGTATTTTTATTATTAGTATTTTTTATTTATTTTTCTATTTACTTTTTATTTATTCTCTATTTATTTTTAAATATATCTATTTATTTATTTATGCATGATTTTCCCTTCGTATTTTATCCCATATTTATTTCCCCAAATGTATTTATTTATATATTCCTTTCTTTACACATTTCTTTTTTACATTTATTTATGCATTTCTGCCTGAGGGGGCTGTCACGCAACGTGTGTCATGGGGTCAGAGTGCATAGATCGACTACATGCTAGCCAGCTAGTGGCACTCCAGTCTTCATTACCGGCTCCGTACAGCGGGTCATCGACCTGCTGCTGCTCCCCTGCTGCTGCCTCGGTGTGAAACCTGAAGTGTTTCACAGACCCACCGTTAAACTCCTCCCCGAGGTTTAATTTTTTTTTTTACTTTGGCAGGTTCCGTCCTCCATAAAGTTACGCCACTTCCGGAGTTATTTTAACAGAAACCACAGTCTTTTCCGAAACTTAACTAGGTCGTTTTGTTGCCTAAACCTAACCAAGTTGTTTCCTGTGAAGACGGAAGTTTATTTTGAAAAGACTGCAGCGGTAATTGACACATATGCCACATTTTGCTGGACAGAGCACGAAAAAATGAGGAAAAACTTGTAGCGTTGTATGAGGATATGTTGACCTGTAACACTGACTGATCCATCTTGAGGAATTGTAATGAATTTTCTAGACGTGAGACCCTTTAGCTGCCTAATCGAACACCATAATCACCATGATGTATTATACTTTTTACAAGGAGGTCATTAAAGTAATAATGTATTAATTAGCAAATCCTTCCCCAACATAATTGTCTTCACTTAACTCAATGGACGGTATTAGATAATATAGACTTAAGCCCGTTAATGAGAAACAATTAGTATAATCCTCAAGCATAAAAGATTTAAAGCCGTTTCAAGAAAAAAAAACATTTGTCTCATTCATATGCAAATTATTCCAGCAAGGTGCCTCTATTCATTCATCATTTACTCTACAGTGGGAACCTGTGGAATTTTCTACTGCATATCGTTTTTGATTTTCCGAACGGACAAACCGCAGATGTGTGCCGACAGGAATAACATGAGTGAATGTCAACCCCAAAACACTTTTAAATACAGTGTGGTCACCGCTGCGCAATTCAGACTGACCTTTAGCGTGGCACCGTGGAGGGCAGAAGCACAACACGGCATAATCATCTGCTACATTTAAACCCTGTTAATTACTGATCATTTTAAATCACAACTGTGGTCTTGTCTCTCAATGTCTACCGTGCCTAATTGGCACATAAGCACAGAAGATAGTGAGAGAGAAAGAAAGGTTAGCAAGTGCAAATGTCATTAACCGTGCTATAAGAAACACAGTGGACCTTTTTTTCAATAGCAAATCATTTTCACATATGTTATTAAACTATAGTGTTAATTGCGGCCTACTGGAAATAATTGGAGTAAATACCTACACCGATTTGTACAAGTACTCATGAACACAGTCTTTCTTGCACTCAGGTGCACATTGCAGTTGATTAGTGCTCCTACATCAGCAAGGTCTTCCCTTTATTTCTACTCTACAGTACATCTATTTTGCATGTAAAGTCTTCTTTGTACAGCACAGTATGACTTTGTATAGTTCCCTTGCACTTCATGTGAGGTCTACGCTGTTACTGCACCCACACCACACTAAGGTTTCGTGCTCAATTAGAAAAGCAATACCAATTTTAACATTTTAATGGAACGAAGGTAGCTTTTTAAAAACAACCTCGAGTTGTGCAGAGCTGCAAAATCAGACCCGAGGCCAGATTAATCAGTACGGCGCTATGTGATGTGAGTGCGCAGAGTGGAATTTCAAAGACAGAATAGACTCATAGCTCAACATTAAACTTGTATTTAGTATACCGTCTCTCATACTAAAATTTCAAACTCAGAAGTAGGTAATTTCTTGGCGTGTAGACTAGAGTGCATCTGAGTTTGGCTTGCGTCAAAATGGGTGTTTTTTTTTTCACTTAAAGATTCAGTAGGCAGGATGTTTTTGGCATCATTGGGCAAAAAATCCATCCAAAGTTCAGCAGCAGCTTGCTGCTCCCCAAGTGCTCCACAGACAGACTCAGGAAATCCTTTAACTCCTGAGCCATCAAACTGTACAACACCTCTCTGGGGAGGACGGGGACAAAAGAGGACGGTCTGCAGGACAGTTAATGCACACAGTGCACTTTAATAGACTGAGCTACTTTTAATTCTGCACACCACAAACAGCTCTACTCTGCACCTTGTTAGACTTGTTTTACTGTATTCTACAAACAATGTACAGCTTTATTCTGCACTTTAGTCTATTTAAAAAAAAGACTTCTCTGCCTCAGTTCTTATCCTGCATTATATTCCATATTTGACATTTCTTAATATCCATATCTCCTATATTCTATTATCCAGCACTATATCACTTTCTGCACTATATTCACATTTTTAATAGTCCTGTATCTCAGTTGTTACCCTGCACTATATTCATTTTTAACAGTTTCTTCATCTCCTGTTATTTTTATATCTGGTATATTTTTTTATACTCCGTATTACTTACTTGTGTCTTTTTACTAACATGTTTTGCACTATGGAACTGTGATGCTGGAAACTTGAATTTCCCTCGGGATCAATAAAGTTACTATCTATCTATCTATCTATCTATCTATCTATCTATCTATCTATCTATCTATCTATCTATCTATCTATCTATCTATCTATCTATCTATCTATCTATCTATCTATAGATAGAAAACTAGACTTCTGCATCTCCTCATGGCTCTGTTTTCAGGTCTTAGAAAATTTAGCCTGTGACGGGAGACCTTGGCCAATCACAGGTCATTTCAGAAAGAGAGTGTTTCTTTGCTCCGGCTGGTGGGCGGTGCTGGGTATTTCCTCAACTGTTCTCAACATGGCTGCCGGGTTACAAACTTTCTCATTTTGCAGCTAAACAGTACACTACAAGATGTATCTGAAAACATTTGAGGAAATGTTGAAATAGGCATTACAGTAACATAATATTGATTCATATTTGATCAGCACTGCCTAGTTTGACCATTTGATCGGCGAGTGATTGACAGCTGCTCAGAGACGGCAAGGCTCCAGCTCGGCTCTGATTGGTTGTTTTCCTCCGGTCTGTGAAATCCTGCAGATGC
Source organism: Sebastiscus albofasciatus (assembly GCA_916701655.1). NCBI lineage: Eukaryota > Metazoa > Chordata > Actinopteri > Perciformes > Sebastidae > Sebastiscus > Sebastiscus albofasciatus. Next base: position 33,635 of record CAKAOI010049559.1, read on the forward strand.
CATTAGGAGCACCTGGAGGACACAACAGGATTTTTTTCAGATTACCTGTCTCATGCCCAACTGTCAGGACGTAGTAACCGTTTTATAAAAATAACTTTTTAAAATCATATTTGCTCCATTTCTACCCACTGCTGCTTTAAGTTAAGACCATCAGTTGATATCAACACACTGTTGTCTGCAGCTTCCTGATCTACACAAAGACATGTAGCCTAGAGCTTATCCTTGAATAAATATGATGTCAATGGAGCGCTTATGCAAACATAGAAGCAGCGCTATACTAGATTATGAAGTGTGAAGAGGGTTTTGTTGTCGTATGTTGATGCAGCTGATTAATGAGATGCGTAAATCCGTCAAGGACAAAGTGTTCTTCTTTATTCATCTGTGTTTATGATGTTTTAGTTGTGTTCACGGTCCTTCAGTTTGAAAATAACAATACAACAACACCTCAAAGGTTACAACAATATGCATCAACACCTTTCTGATATATATTATTAGACTTGATAGGATAACATTGGCAGATGATACTATTATTTTGCCTTTATCTGTACTATTGTTCCTTCAGGACATGAATCTGCTCTGTCTGCAATGAAGGAACAGTAGATTTGGTGAGACAATCAAGACCGAACTTCTTTTGACAACTTTCCAGCAACTAAATCTGCATAAGCTGAAAGGAACATTTTAACCTCACACAAGCCTCGGTTTTAAAATGAAATAGCTGTTGTTTGGTCTTAGAATACTATGTTAATCCTTTGGATCCTTTGCAAGTGACAGAGCCAATTCTCAGGAGCAACCCTGACTCCCATGTTTCTTGTCTACCAATTGGCCATCTACTGTAATCAGACCTAGTAAACGGCCATTTCTTTCAAACTCCACAAAGTAGATGATTGGACTCTCTGAAGAGTGCATGGTTTCAGCGGGTTCGCTCACCTGCAACTGCTCAGAGCCAATTTATCATCCATTCTTTGCTCGCTCCTCTGTGAGCTGTCGCAGATGCAATGCAGGTTCGGCTCTGATTTGTATGACCTCTAATTTTGACATTTTCATTAGTGCCTATGTGATATTTAGAAAAGGGGAACTGAGAAAAGTCTTGATGAATTGAAGTAAATTGGGGCTGCGTTTAACAGCTAGATCAAATCATCCTTTTACAAACTCTCACACGACTAATTTTCTTCAAGAATTCAAGGTATTGGTGTGAGTAATTGATATACAAATGATCCTTTTGTGGATGAAGTATTCCTTTAAAATAACAACTATTATACAGTTCGAGGTAATTTCAATGGCTTCACATGTTCTCAATCAAAACAAGACGCCTATGAATCACATTAGATGGTTACAGAACAATTTTGATTAAACAATAATATATCTCTATGAGGAATACCATAGTTATTAACTTAAACTGGTAAATGAAGCAGCTTTATTTCTCTTTGTCCCTCCGTTCCAGAGGTGAGAAAATGAAGATTGGAACCATGCTGGTGAAGATGAAGCTCAAATAAGAAATGCATCAGCCTTCAGTCTGGATTCCCATATGGATTTCATCACTGAAGGTGAGTAGCTGTTATGTGAGTTCATTGTGGAAACCATAATCATTGTCAGAGGGAAATTTGTTTCCATAACAACTTATTTGATTGCTTATTGGATTGACTTCTGGCAGCAGACTAATGAATGTGACAGAGCCACTGATGCCAAACTGATGGGTAACAACCGGGTCTGAGAAGTGAAGCCAATGCTGAAGTGACTTAAACGTGTATTCTTTCTAATAGCCAGCAGGGGGCGACTCCTCTGGTTGCAAAAAGAAGTCTGATTGTATAGAAGTCTATGAGAAAATGAGCCTACTTCTCACTTGATTTATTACCTCAGTAAACATTGTAAACATGAGTTTATGGTCTGAATCACTAGTTTCAAGTCTTCTTCAATACAGCATGATGTTCATTTAGTAAATTATGGTCCCGTTTAGAGTCAAATAGACCATAAAGCAGGGGGAGCTTTAGGGCGTGGCTACCTTGTGATTGACAGGTCGCTACCACGGAGTTATGTGCTGGAACGATTTCTTGGCCTCAGTATTTTTGATCTTATCATCTAACTTTAGGCAAGAAAGTGAATGAAGGTATGTCCCAAAATGCAGAACTATTCCTCTAAGTTGTCTTTGTGTTATGTTTGTAAGCCATTCAAGTTGTAGTTCCCTTACTAGATAACCTGTCCTGCTCTTCAAGCGAAGGAGAGAGTAGCACAGAATGAGCTATTCCCATCAGCGGGGAGGGGAGGAGGGGAGCAAGATGATCCAAGAAACAGCAATTCTGAATAGGAGGCCGCAAACGAGGTACCAGCAGTGTGTGCCTGATTGCTGATTTTACACTGACACCAAAGTTGACATTTTCCATTATGTTGTGATCCAATGTATGGAAGTTAATGAGGTGGAACAATTCTCATTATTGAATCTTTCAGTATGCACAGCTGAATGTTATTTAATGTAACTCTAATATTATTTCTCGTCTGTTACTTCTCTTGTGGGACTAGACGGTCAGAGATGTTTTGCTGATGAAGTGCAGGAGGTCAGGATGACTTAGGAACACAAAGCAAACAGTTCTCTGAAGCACGACAACAGAATAAAGCTTCTTTGACATTTGCGTTATGCATAATTAACAATAGGAAATCCAGTGAGAGAAACGTGGGCTGCAAGTATATTTCTTAGACTGCTTCTCTTTATGAGGGCGTTTGGTTTGTCTTTTACAGGAGCCTGAAGTTAGATGCAGAGGTACGTGCTTTGGGGATTGTTGGATTGTTTCCCACTTTGGATGATGCCATTTCTCCAAAGGACTATGTGAGTATTCATTAGTTTTGTTAGAATTTTGCTGTTCTACAGAAATATATACATTTGCATGTAATTTTATGAGTATGTGAGACATCCATGTGGAAGATAAATTATAATAAATATCTCAATAATAAATTATTGGGATTGATATTCTACATTGTTGTCGATAAGCTTCTGATTGACCATTTCAGTGTCCATTGTCATTCATACACAGAAAGAGAAGGATGTTATCAAAGCGGACACTGCAGATTTACAAAGTACATGTGGTTCAGGTGATAGCCTGTACTGATGCCTTAAATTTCACTGGTGTAAAATGTGTTTTGCATTGTGATTTTATTTAAATAGGACCAATTATGCTAATTTTCAGGTGCATACTTGTATTTTGTGTTTCTACTAGAACATGTTTACATGCCTTAATGTTCAAAAAACACTTTATTTTTCTCATACCAGCTGTGCTCCAGCTCCGCTCTAACTAGCTTTGTATGAGGGCATGCCAAACTAGGCAGGTATTATGCAAATGTGTTACTTGGTGATATCACCATGTTACGGAAGAAAAGGCAGGACTTCAATCAAGGCGTTTCAGGCAGTTCAGGAGCAGCGTTTCTGTGGGGGAGTAACTCCCTTTGACTTTGGGCATTGTAACTTTGCAGACCTTTTACATGCACAAAACACTATATAACACACTACAGGAAAGGGAAAATGCACAAAAGCATAATAGGTCCTCTTTAATTGTATAACCTCATGCAGTTTTAGGAGAACAGAATTAATTCATGTAAGACCCCTTACAGTTTGTCGAACAATACAAGTTACTTTGCTAATCTTTTGGTATTCAGAATGATTTATTACAGTATGAAAAATAACATCAACTGTGAGCTTTTAAAATAACGTCCTATGATTATTAACAATGTGTGCTGCAGCCAGACTGCTCCTGTCTTTACCTTTAACTCACACATACTCACTTATGTCAGTATTTTTTTAATACCTTAGATCAGCAAATGTACACGGTATGATAACCGTCAATTTTAATACCGCGGTATACCGTTACAACCCTATTCTGAAATGATACTAAACGTAACACTTCACTTAACACAGTCACTAGTGTGGATGTATATCTAAACACTTGGTCAGTACTCTGTTGGAGTATTTTGCTGTGCATTTTTCTCTTTTACCCGGTATTGGAGGCAGTTTTGAAATTTGAAGAGCTGCCTTTTTGTTCATAGTAAGCTTGATTTTGATTAAATCATTGAACTCAGCCTACTGCCTCCTCATCATTACCTGCATTTTGGGTCCAACCTGTTATCCCTGAGAGTACCTGACACTAAGTGCTTGCAGGTCTTTTGATGTAGAGATGTGGACAGGCTGTTTGGTGCAAAGCATGAAATTAGTTGTCGGGAGGCCGTGCCTGTCAGCAGAGATGGAGAAGTACAAACAGTAATAAGACCCTTTACTTCTGTGACAGATTCGTGCATTCACCATCAACCGTACCCAAATCGGGATTCATTCCCTTCGAGTTTCGGACCTCAAATGCTTTCATTGACGGATATTCTATTTATTGTGCTTGCTCAACAGCTGAAACCCACAGTGAAGGAAAAAAAGCAATCTCTCTGTTACTGTATTGCTGATGAAAGCATATCCTTGCAGTGCCATTTAAGGAACTAGTAGGTCAGGTCCTCTTATTGTATGGACCAAACCAAGGACATTTCTGCCCAAAGAGGACTCTCCAATGACCTCAAAGAGGATGATGCTCAGTTTTTATCTTTGAGCTCCAATTCTGTTGGACATTCATTTATACTTTAGAGCACTCAATACTCTTTTCAATACTACACTGCTCATAAATAATTATAGAATGGGTTAAATGCAGAGGTCAAAATTCCTGTATGTATGCATATGTATATGACAAATATAATAAAGTTTAATTATTTTAAGTTTAAATAGAACCATAATTTACTAAATGAACATCATGCTGTATTGAAGAAGACTTGAAGCTAGTGATTGAGACCATAAACTCATGTTTACAATGTTTACTGAGGTAATAAATCAAGAAAGAAGTAGGCTCATTTTCTCATAGACTTCTATACAATCAGACTTCTATTTGCAACCAGAGGAGTCGCCCCCTGCTGGCTGTTAGAAAGAATGCAAGTTTAAGGGTTTATGTTATGTGTGAGGCAGATGTGCAGATAAAAAATTATAATTACAAGAGTCTACAACCATGCTCTTTTGAGGCAGTGCTTTAAGAGAAATGCGTTTTATCAAATTTCATGGCAATCCATCCAACAGCTGAGATATTTCAGTCTGGACCAAAGTAGTGGACCAACCAACTTACAGACAGACATGCTTTTAAGTGTTCACAAAGTCAGTAGTACACCAGATGCCTGGGCTGCTGTGCTTCATGAGATCATATTTATATTTTAGGAAGATGTCTGTTTATGATTTGACTGCCCGAGATTATCGGGACAGCAGTCTGTTTAATAGGCCACAATATGTCTAATGGAGTGTCTTATGTAATCACACTCAATTTCAACAAAAATGGAAATTCTATTTTGTTTATTTTATAAGGACGCCCTTTGAAAACAGAATGACACAAGAGAACGTGTGCTGATGATTCCAGGGCAAAGTCTGACTGAATCGTTCACTCAACAACAAGCTCTTCTACTATTTTGTGCCACTTTATCATGATCAGCAATCACTCCACATGCTGTAATCAATACTTAATTATGTCCATCTCCAGAGTGAGAATGTTTGGTGGTTTGGTGTCGATGGGCACTTTCACAAGCCATAGTCCTTTTGGCTAATCCTAATCAGAGTGAAATTGTCTGGTTCGGTTTCACAAATGCACAAATTAAAGCGGACCAATTTTTTTTTTTTTTTGAAATATTTGCTGACGGGCGTGTTACGAAGGAGCAAATTTATCTTTTTTGTCTCAAGAGTTGCCACTTCTACGCAGGGAATCGCGGACTTTGATATATTGGTGCCGAAGTTTTTTCATTTATATCCTTTTCCCACCAAAATTAGCACATACAGCATATGCAGGTTTTTTATTGCTGGGAACCCACTGAAATAGGCCATAGACTCCTTTCCCAATGCCATAGTATGACTTTCTTTTTTCTTTTCTTTTTTGGTGTGTCATGTTCAACGTCAACAGGGTTAATAAACAGTGTGAGGCCAGTGAAACTGTTACGGTGGTTACTTCTTTCTTTATATCTGTTACATATTCTGTCTCTCTTTCAAACTCGATGCTGACTAATTTGGAACGATGTTGGACAGAGACGGACAGACTTTGTGGCTGAGATGATAAAGAGTGGCAGAAGCGGAGCTGGAGCCGATACATAGGCTATCGTGACTACTGCAGAGTCATTTGTCCAGGGAATGAATGCTGATTGTAACCTTTTCCATTTGAAGACAAAATCCAGATGTCAGTGGGTTTTTTGTCCTGTTGAAAAGTGGATTTTGACTCAGCACTGATCTACTGTGCGCACAAATCCCTTCTCCTCCTGTTTATCCTGAATGACTTCATAAACACCACTATTTTTGTGGACTTTATTCAGCATATTCTGTATGTTCTCTTCGACCAAGATGTCAAACAAACATCAGACTGCAGAAGTCCAAGTCAGTCCTTTCCCGCTCATGTTAACCAGTCGTCAATCTCAGAACCCATCGGTCTGACGACGGATAAGCCTCTTGGGGCAAGCGGGCTATATATTCTGGGGTTCTGATGTAGCCAGCGGATATCCAGCTATCAAGACTTCCTTTTCTGTGCACTGCTCATTGTTTGACAGTCCAATTAGTAACTTGAGATGCAAAACTGGACTTGGAGCTGAGAGACAAGTAGCCACCAATGAACCAATGAAAAGCTAAATCATTATCAGACCGTGTGGCCGGTGGGTTTCCAGGATTGAATTTCAGCCAATGCACTGTGCCCCTTTTGCTCTCCACACGGACTGTTTGACGTGATTGGTCGATAATACTCGGACTCCAAATGGAAACCAGAACGCTTCCAATGCCAAAATCTTGTCTCGTTGCCTACAGATTCTACACGTGAATGCAGAATCTGTTTACAGAGATTAACTGTGTCCATCTCAACAAATGCCCGCACAGGCAGCCTGCCTTTTGGTTTGCATGGGAACGGTCCAAGACCACCTCTCACAACTGTCTTGTACCGGTTGTTTTGGTCCACACCAGACTACAATTACTGCGTTCACAACTGCCCAAACAAACCGCACCAGAGTTAGATTAAAACGGACTAAATGTTGGCTTGCGAAAGCGCCCTTAAATCATGTTCAGGCTCATCTGGAACAAACTTGTAATTTTGATTTATTTTATGCAAATCTGACTGACAAGTGCTACAAAATCATTGTCAACTACAGACTGTATTGATTCACTCCATTCCACAGCATTGTAGTGTTTGGTAAAGGGTGTCAAAACAGTGATATAGCAGATGGGAGTCACGTCTCTCACAGATGGATGCACTACTATAATTGCATCTGAGTGTCTCAGACAGATCAATCATGCTTTTGCCTATTCACAAGATGTGACAAACGGATCAAATAAAGAGTAGGAAGTTCTGTGCGGTATGCCACAGTTTCTCCTCATTTCCTTATAAAATCCCCATTTCTACTCTTCTAATAATGGCGTGAGCAAAAACATCATAACTCAACTCAATTAGGTTGAATGGATTTTGAATGTCCACACAGGTATGAATTATGTAGCTGCGGACTCTTCCTATAACAGTCCTCCCCTGTTATTTACACAACACTAATCAGTGTTTTATTATTGGACCTTAGTCCCAGAAGATTAAAGCTGCAGCGGGCAGAACGTTTTTGGCATAATTGGGCAAAAATTACATAATAATCTTTCAGCATATTGTAATTCAAGTGTTCTGAGAGAAAACTAGACTTCTGCACCTCCTCAGGGCTCTGTTTTCAGACTTTAAAAAGCCTGTGACGGAAGACTTTGGACAATCACAGGTCATTTCGGAGAGAGAGCGTTCCTGTTGGCTGTGCTCCGGCTGGCGGGCGGTGCTTGGTATTTCTTCAACTTGATCTCAACATGACTGCCGGGTCACAAACTTTCTCATTTTACAGCTAAACAGTACATTACAAGATGTTTCTGAAAACATTTGAGGCGAGAAATAGACATTACAGTAACAGAATATTGATTAATATTTGATCAGCGCTGCCTAGTTTGACCGTTTGGTCGGAGTTTGTGAGTGATTGACAGCTGCCCAGAGACGGTAGGCTCCAGCTCAGCTCTGAGAAATCTTGCAGATGCCATTAGGAGCACCGGAGGACACAGAGGCCCATGATTTTTTTTCAGATGACCTGTCTCATGCACTTCTGTCAAGATATAGTGACCTTTTTGTAAAAAATAGCTTTTTTTTAAAATCAGATTTGCTCCATTTCTACCCACTGCAGCTATAAAATTAGATTTTAGTAGTTGCTTTAAGTCAGAAGTAAATCAGAAGGGAGAGCGAGCAATTGAAATTGAATTTTCAGGGTTTTCTACGTGTAGTTAACGCACACATAGGCACCTGTATATGTACAATGTGCTGCCCACACACTTTTTCACGCGCTGTACATCTGACCTAACCAAGCAGAGGATTCGCTTCAAAGCAGCGTACACGCCAAGTACATGTAATTGCCACAGGCTAAGAAAAAACATCTATGTGGACTCACTGCAGAAGACAACGTAGGATGCGGATCCAGCCAGCAATTTGGGACTGCAGGCCAACGAGCTGACGAGTCCAAAGATCCAGCCGAACACCAGCAGGACCAGGCTGAGGGGCAACAGGATGACCACCACTTCGTGCAAGCCTGCAAACACACATTCACATGCAAACATGCAGTGCTTATATTTTAAAGGCTTTGATTTTGTTCTACAAGTCAGCTGGATATACTGCTGAGAGAAACCATTTGAAAAAGCAGTTGGGGGGTTTTCAGATTTATTTCTACCATCCAGGGAGCCATCTCCATTGTCAGTTGGGTATGAAAATCAACTTGAAGAGTGTTGAGGTTCTCTTAAGATAGCTTCTGTCACAGTAGGGGAAACAGTTTCAGAAAACAGTATCTTTTGCGAGAAACGTTCATGTTTGCTTAACGTGTGTTTTATTGGATTTTCTGACATCACGCTGTTGCTTGTGAATGTAATGTCTTCAGCAGCCAACTACAGCTGTAAATGACTTTTGTGAATTTTAAAATCCAGTTGATAAACAAAACCACTCACCAAGAAGTTGCCTTTCCGCTTCTGACAGGCTGGACATATTTGCTGTGAATGAAGTGGTGACTAAGCTCATGTTTGCTCCTGAAAATGTCAAGAGAAAAGGTTACACATGACAAGACATGCGGACGGAGCTGTAGGACGAGACAATTGCTACTTGATAAAAATGTCACTTCTTTTTATCCTACAATCATGCAAATAATCAATATGTATAGAAATCCAACAGGTTCATCAAACCATAAGACATTTCTGAATGACACATTTTCTCAGCCCTGCATGTTGAGTTGTGCAGAATAAAGCTCAAGCTGCTGCTTCTGAAATGCTCAGCAGGTGCAGCAGAGAACAATTGTGTCAGTGCATGTTCAACCTTTATGTCGCAGGTACACTGCACGTCAACTGTGCAGATTGCAGCTGTGTCAAATAATATCCTTTAGAATCTCTTTTGCAGCTCCCCACCACCCTGCATGTTCACCTGCAGCTGTCTGCAGGGGGCTGATACAGATGTGAGCGGTTATACAGTTGCTACAGATAGCTATTAGAACAGAAAGGGAATAACTACGGATATTAGATTTTGCATCTGTTATTGCACTGTGGGGTTCATTACTCTCTGAATGAAAAGTGAAATTTTAAGAATCTTATGAGGAGTTAATAATTCAGCACATAGCCCAATCTGTCATTTCTTACTCCAAGCTAAAAACACTGGTATGCCACCTCTTCTGTGCATTACTAGTATCACAAAACTAAGATTCACAGCAAGCAGTTTTTGCAGAGTGATGAGGAATAAATCAATGAAATACAGATGCTGCTGACAATGAATGCGCAGCAACATGATCCATGCAAGGTTAGATCCCAACACCATCACATGCAATCCACAGCATAGATCGATTTAGTCTTTTTTTTTGTCATCATGAGAGATGATCAATACAGGAATTTGCATAATAAGCGTTTTATGCACAATAGTGTTGATGCCATATGATAAAACACTCAAAATTACCCCATAGGGTGAGAAGCAGCGCAAAAGTTATTCTGGGAAAATGAGGGCTGCATCTGATTTTATTACAGCTCAAGACATAAACCCTCTAAATAATAAAGCTCATGCAAACTATAGACTATAATATGTAGGCTTTAAGTTGAGTTGACATACCTTCAATAATTCTCCACAGTCCAGAATGTGAACTCAGGTCGTCTGAACCTGTGCAGTTGGGTTCATTCACATTGATAATGTACCAGTAATCAGTCCCAATAGCCACAGCGAGGAGGGTAAAGCTGAGCAAACCTGTAAACCCAGCAGTTACAACCACCAATCCGTACCTCATTATAGATATATACAGTCCACACGCAGAGCGCAGTTATACTAACAGCAGTTTTTATATTTTTCCATTCTGCATCGACGCTCCAAGATGTGCGATGCGTAAAAGCTCTCCTCCACTCCCTGGAAAGTGCTGCTTCTTCATGGTAATCACTGTCCTAAAACGTATAGTTTAAGATAGAAAACTGAGCAAAAAGCACATCCCAGTTAATTGTTTACTTTAAAAAGGAAAATACAAACAAAAAAATGTAGAGAAGAAAGGAGAGATGCGTCTTTGTCCTCACCAGTGTTCCAGCACACTGACAGGTAATTGAGGCTCACAGCGCTCTTGGATTGAACCACTGTGTCAAGTTGAGAGAATAAAACGCAACATTGTCGGTGCGGAATTCCAGAATAGAACGCGAGAACGTGTTGTGAAGGTTCTTGGAATTTATTTTTTGAATGCAACATCCGGTCACTGTTTAGTTATCTGATGTTTACTTGACTCTTACTGGAGCTTAATTGCAGACTATTTTCAAACGCAATTGGTTGCTGCCCTGATCAGATATGTATAACTGTACCGAGCCTACCAGATTTAACTAATAATTCTAATTCTCAAATGCATTCACATAAAACTGCTGAACGCAGAGTAGCTATCTTGAATGAACGATAACAAAAAAATGTTTAATTTACTTGAATGTAAAGTTATTTTGCATTAACCATATAATGGTTGTCCTCGTTTGCAATAAGGTACATTCCTGGAATGTAATTTGCAATGTGCAATACTCTTGGCACTTTATTGTATTTATTCTTGTTTTTATTCTTCTATTTATTGTTTTTATTGCGAATATTTTTATTCTTGTACTTTTATTGATCTGCACCTCCCCATATGCCACTTACTGTGTTCCCTCTGTCATTGATGATTGTGCAGTATGAATGTGTTGATGTCTCGGTGGACTGCAGAAACTGAATTGCCCTTCGGGGATAAATAAAGCTATCTGTATCTGTATAATACTACACAGGTTAATCATCTTCACCTGCCTTTTTACAAAACAAAACATGGCCAGTACTCCCTCAGATATCGTGGTGTACAAATATGGAACACCACAATACATGTTATCAAGAGCTCGTTATCCTTAGAACATTTTAAAGGGAAATTATCATCACATTTAATTCATGATGTCTTCTTATTTTTTTATATGTTTAGATATGTTTTCTTTTTTTCTGTACTGTTTTTTTGTATTGTATTTCATTGTTTTTATTGGATTGTTTTCCACTGTTTGGTTAGGTTTTTCTGCACATTTTGTGTGCTTCTTGTTGTTGTTTAACTTTTGTTGTATTTTTAAAATTATGTTAGTTTAGATCTTTCTTTTTGTTATTGTTTTTTTCTCTCCTGGGGTTGGGGGAGGTCCTTTGTATATAAGCCTGTGGCTTCTTGACCTCTTCTGACACATTTCTTGTTTTTTTTTTCATTAACTGGATTTTGTGCAGTTTTATATATGTGCAAATAAATAAAAAATAACAAATAAAAATCAACATTTAAGGCTAAGCAAATTGCCTCATGTACATACACTCAATAATAAAATACAAAAGCACCCCCAGCTTATATGATAATCACATTTAAGTTCAGTTGGTATGACATCCTTATTACATTAAACAATCATTTAAAAATACTTACCAGTTGTACTTTATGATCAGGCTCATGTTGTGTGGAAATGAGCAAGTAGATATTCTGGCCAAACAAACACTCAGAATTAAGAATATTGAATTACAAGTTCCATTAAGTAAAGCTAAGGCTATAAGCCATTCATCAAGACATAATACACAAAAAGTATGGCAGGAGTACTGGGATGATCAGGAAACTGGAAGACATATGTACAATATACAAAAACATGTTGGAGCAGGGAGAAAGGTGGGCTGGAAAAGAAGGGAAGAAAATGTCATTACTCGACTGAGAATAGGACATACAGGTCTTAACCACTCATTATATAGAATAGGCAAGCAACCAACTGGGAAATTCACATATTGTAATCAACCAGAAACTGTCGAACATGTACTGATACACTGCAGGAATTACAGTATCCAGAAGAATCACCTTTTACAGTCACTAAGGAAGGCAAAACATCAGGACTTTTCATTGTCAGGCCTATTGGGGAATACAGCAGATAACATATACTGTGAAATTTTCCAGTTTTTAAGAGAAACTGATTTAGTGAAACGAATCTAGAGTTTTCCTCATTATTATAATTATTATTATTTTTTTATTATCTTTATTTATTTTGTTTCTGCACAATCTCCTGTTCCACACTGCAGTCCAGATGGTGGCGGCAATGCGCCTCTGAGATGGTTAGCCAACCAACAATAAACACCAAAGAAGAAGAAGAAGAAGAAGAAGAAGAAGAAGAAGAAGAAGAAGAAGAAGAAGAAGAAGAAGAAGAAACTTTACGATCAGGCACTTAAAGACACCTGTTATACCTGAAAAGGGTCCTGTGGGTGGGGCAGTTTATAATTAACGTTGTGCGTTTAAAGTTCAGCACACTTGAGTCACTCCTGAGTCAAACGGAGGCAAATGATAAAGAAAAGACCGCATCTGTTGTGTTGCTAGCTTTGTAAACAGACGGCTAAATAAACGTTTAAAATCTATGAGTAGGACAGTTATAGTTGTATGAGGAACAATAATGTAAAATTGGAGAAATGCACCGATGGATGAAGTCAAACTAACTACCTGTCGAACTAGCTAACTCTAGTTTTAGCATCTGCCTCTGAGGTAATTTTTATTTTATTTTTTTTTTTATTGAGAAATTTACATTACAATATGGCATGGTACAGTTCACAACTACAAGAGAACAGACAAGCCTGGAAATTGGCATACAGTGCATAAGAGTGTGGATGAAGAAAGAAAAACAAAAACAAAAAACAACAAAATCAAAAACAAAAACAGAAGTAAGGTAATATGGGAATAGTACTAATAGTGCTATAAGGGTTCTCTGTAAGGTTAAGGTCCTCAGCTAACACTGAAAGCTTCATAGCTTCATTCTTTTTCTTCATATATCTCAGAGATGAAAAGTAAAGACACAGCTCCTTATGAAAAACAGAAATTTGGTCTTGATTTCAAGAATCTATTTTTATGTATAAAAAACTTTCCAAGAATGATTATGGAATTGATTGCCATGCAGGTCATGTAACGGGTATCTTTCACATTTGTACCAAATATAATATTTTCCTTTGTTAGATTAGAAAAATGTACAAATTTAGTGGACAACCAATAATGCAAATCATCCCAGAAAGCATTAACAAAAAATACATTCATAAAATAAATGTTCTGTAGTTTCAATGTGTTCATCACAGAATGAGCAATTATTGTGATGCAAACAAATCGATATATATTAACGTTACATTACAAAACAATTAACAAAATTTAGCATCAAGCCAATATGTACTATAG
>CAKAOI010049561.1:0-15000 GCA_916701655.1 Sebastiscus albofasciatus
ACAGAGGTGTGTGTGTGTGTGTGTGTGTGTGTGTGTGTGTGTGTTGCGTTGCCAGGGGCTACGGCTGCTATCAGAGCTAAGACGATTACCACACATCATTTGTCATCTGGATGGTGGCAACATATAGCTCTACATTTAATTTACCACGCCGCCATCACACGCTGGGGGGTGCAGAGGGTGTGTGTGTGTGTGTGTGTGTGTGTGTGTGTGTTCCATTGACCCATATATAGAAAGCCCTGAAGGAAAGAGAGAGAGAGAGAGACAAAGAAAGAGAGAAAGAGAGAGAGAGTAATTGAAAGAGAATGAGAAAAGGGAAACAGGAGTGTGTGTGTGTGTGAACATTCATCGCTTCAGTAGCCGACACAGTCTGACAGATGCCAACACACACACACAAACACACACACACACACACACACAAACACACACACACACTATCTTTTATATTGAGAATCCAGTGAGACGATAGTCTTCATAGTTTTTCCATGTTTCTCTTTTCCTGAAGTACATTCCTATATACATTTTATTTGTTATTATATTTATTATTATATTTATTATTGTTATTATTTTTTAATATTCTACATTTTCATTTACATATTATACAATTTTATTGTAGAATTATTCCACATTTTTAGAATAGTTTATGTAATTTATTCTTCATTTTTTATATTTATTTTTTGTTATTATTTTTATTTAATTTAATTCTTTCCAATTTTAATACTTTTAATTATTGTAATTATTATATATTATCATCATATTATTTTGTTTATTATATTACTGCATTTTAATATATTTATTTGTTTATTTTCTCTGTCATTTCCCAGGTTCATACTGTGTACAAGCCAATAACGATGAGAGGAATTCAATTTAAATTAAAAGTAATTTTTATTTTATTGAAATACAATTTTAATGTATTTCTGTTAATTTCCAAAACTGTCTTCCTCATTTAACTCTGTTTTATTTTATTTATTTTTTATTTTTTATTTTCAATAGGGAATAAAGTCCACCTGCTCTACATTAATAGATTTTGGTCATGAAAATATAAAATAAATGTATAAATGTGGGACTGAAGTTTATCAGGATGATCTGATGCAACACTTTGATATAAATGTTTAACGCTCATCACAAAATCAACAGACGTGTCTCCACATGAAGGTCATGCAGGATGACAAAGACAAAAAAACACACACACACACACACGCACACGCACACGCACACGCACACACACACACCAGCCTGTACAGTGAGCAGCAGTATTGATCACAGACACCAGAGGCTCTTTCAATAAGTTATTAAGAATTAAAAATTGACAAGAAGCCGATCAAATATCTGACTCTCTCTCTCTCTCTCTCTCTCTCTCTCTCTCTCTGCACATCTGATATTCCTTCTCTCTTCTCTGTTTGCTTTCCCTCCTCTCTCTCTCCTCTCTTTTCTTTGTGTGTCTCTCAGTCGTGAGCATCGAAGGAGGTCCAGTGTGTGTGTGAGCGTCTGCTGAGAGAAGTAAACACAGCTGCAGACGAAGAGGAGAGGAAGAGGAAGAGGAGGTATACAGTACATATGAAGGACGGAGAGAGATGAAGACGGACGGACGGAGGACTTTCTGGAAAGTTCCTGGAAGTGAATCCAGATTGTTGAAGATGCAAAAGAAGAAACACAGAAAGTTTGAGAGATGCTTCGACTGACTCCAGTGATTTAGTATCTGAAGACACAGATTAAGGCGAGATCTACGTCAGAGCGGCACATACGGGTACTCCGCCAAAACAGTCAAGGCCACGCCCCTTTTAGGGGAAAGAAATCGAATAGACTTCAACGCACTCTGACGTATGTTTGGATTTGAATTTGACAAGTTGGTATGCATTCATCTCTCGTTCTACAAACGTTTGTTTTCTACGCATTCCCTGAACGTGACCTTGCCTGAACCTGATCGTTGGCGATACCTTAATAAATGAAGGTTGATCGCCGCCATGTCAATGTCACCGTAAAACAGTTTTTGCGAAACGTTTCATTACTGAAGATTGTATCGTACTTTGTCTACTTTTGCATTCTTGCATTCAAACTTTTGTCTCTGTTTTCTCAGGTCATGTAGCACCAATTTCATAAATATGTGCACCTTTCTAAAGCATAGAAAGACTAGTTTTATAAAAAAAGACCACCTTTCAGAGGTGAAATACGTCTTTAAGTTCTTTGTAGGGATGTGACGGTGAGGACATTTTCCCTCCGGTTAATAAACTTGTGACAACACCGGTGTTACCGAGTACACCGGACATTTTACAAGAAAAGATGACGCCCAATATGTGTAGCGTGTTTACTTAGATCTCTAATGTTGGCGGGCTCTGTGTCTGGCCTCTCCGGTCCAGCTTTCGCTGCAGGAGGCTACCTGTAGCGTTGGGTTTAAATCTGAAATACTGGCAAATAGGCACGTTTGCTTTCCGCTTCAACACCAAATCCTCCGCCATCGTCTCGTCTGTCAGCTCTCTCTCGTCCCGTGTGTGAAATCTGACTCCTGCTACTCTGAGCTGAGACTCCGTACGGAGCAGACACTTTCACTCTCAGATTGTAGCGTCCACCATCCGACTATGTATTGATGACACGGTGCTGATCCGCCAAAATTAACTGAATGGGTTTTATTTCTCTAAAAAAAGCAAAACAACGGTATGGACAGTGGGGACAGTGGGGACAGTGGGGACAGCGGGGACGTAATGTAATCGGTGTGTGCATGACCACCATGTAACAACGGTAACACCGACAACACCGACTGCCTACTGTAATTTATAAAGTAATTGAAAGTTGAATCTCACTTGACAAGGGACTCAAAAGACAAACTGGACCAGCCTCGGTTGTGGAGTTTAGAGCTTTTACACATTTTGGAGGAAAACATAAATTTTCTGTGACGTCAACTGGACACTAGAGGAAGAGAGGAGGATGCACAGAGACAGAGGAAGAAGACAGAGAGGACCGCTCTCCTCTGTCAGTATCTGCAACTATCTCAACTATCCATCACGCTGAGACTACCAGCTATACACTGAGTGTGTGTGTGTGTGTGTGTGACACTAAACACCATTCATCACTACAGCTGAGACACCGCTGTGTGGAGGGAGCGAGGGATGAAGGGGAGAAGAGAGGAGGAATGAGAGATGATGGGGGAGTCGAGGAGGTCGACGCCTCAGCAGAATCTGAGAGAGGAACAACTCTGGGGAGAAGAGGAGGAGGAGGAAGAGGAGGGATGAAGGGATGAAGGGAGGAGGAGAATATGAGTGTAAAGTTCCCCTCCTCCTAATGAGCGTCACAACTTAACAAAATCATCGCCGTGTTTCAATTCCAGCCTCTTTAGCTCTGCGCGCCCTTCCTCCTCCTCCTCCTCCTCCTCCTCAGCAGCAGCAGCAGAGCCTTGATATGGTAAACAGGAGGAGGCCCGGCGCTCCTCGCCGCCTCCTTTGAAGTCATGTGAGGAGCGGATTACATAGCGAGAGTCGAGATCCGCCTTAACCCTCTTACATCTCATTTTATGATTTTATTTCATTTGATAGTTTTATTTTATTCTAAAGAGGAAGGATTATTCTTGTTGAGGCGCTGAGCAGATACTGACTGGAGGAGGAAGAGGAGGAGGAGGAGAGGAAGCAGAGAGAGATAGAAAAAAGGAAAACAGAGGATGTGTATGAAGGAGCGATGTCGGACCAAGACAGAAAGTTAAGCTAAACGAAGTTTTAAAAAAGAGGTGAAGGAAGGAGACGAAGAAAAGAGGGATGAGAGAACTTAAAGGGACAGTTTGGTTTAAGTGTCGGTATATTTAGAATCTTTTCATCGCTTCACCTCGCCGTCTGACGGCCCTTTCTGACGGGAAGCCGTTGTATCCATATGCTGTCTTCAAAACCACCAGACTCCATCGACAACAACAGAACTTAAGCCTAAAATGTCTCTTTTGATATTAAAGGTTGCTGACCTGGGTTAGTTCAAACAAACAAATGAACAGATCGATGCAGCGGTAGACCAGCAGCTCCGTGTTCTGTGAGTTCAAATTACTGTTTTTTTCAATGGAGTCTGGTGGCTTTGCAGAGAGCGTAGATAGCAGCTCCTCGGTGCAGCAGCAGCAGCCAGACGTCCGCCTCACCAGGAGGAGATGGTGAAGAAGAGAGCGAGAGAGAGAGAGAGAGAGAGAGTGTCGGTGCGTTGCGCTAATTTTTTTTGTCACATTTGTGGTCCGATAAACAGTAAATTCATCTAAACTGGGTTGAAATATGATGCAATCTGGTTGCCATGGTGACGAATCACATCTTTTTAATCACACCCCCCATCCTCTGTTTGAGAACAGACAGAGTTTAGAGAGAATCCAACTTACTGCATCCATCTTTTGTTTCCAAATGAAACTGGATGGTGAGGAAAACAAGTATGCTGCAGTTCAAACACACACACACACACACACACACACACACACACACACACACACACACACACACACACACACACACACACACACACACACACACTGTCACTCTCTCCAAGTCTTGCCAGGAAGCAGATGCCGGGCTCATCTGGTGAGCTGCATGGTAACTGTCCAAACATTGACACACACACACACACACACACACACACACACACACACACACACACACAGTTAACCCCTCTGTGTTTGAGCTGGCATCCAATCACAGTCTCCTCAACATTATTCTCCACTTGAATCAGGAAGAATACTGCATAGACAGAATCTGTTTTTTGTTTTTGTTTTAATTAAAATGAGTTATATATAGATATATATCTCTCTCTATATGTGTATATATAGATATATATATACTGTAGACACACACCAGACTCTGTTTCTATTATTCATTTGAGCGTACAGGATACGTTGAATTGATCATTTGAAACACTAATTTGTGCTCTCAGGTTGCTCCATTTGTCCTCGTTCACCTTCTGAGTCGGTGACATTCAAGTCGCTCCGTTAAACGACTTCTTAATTTGTGTCACAGTCGATACGTTTCCATAAAACAACAGCAGGATAACAACCACTTCCTCCTCACTCATTTACAGCAACCTCGGGTTTTACAGCAACACGCTGCATGTGTGTGTGTGTGTGTGTGTGTGTGTGTGTGTGTGTATGTGTGATGTAGTGCTGCAGGAAGTGGATCAGTCCATCACCGCCTTCACACTCCACAGCTCAGACAGCCTCTGGCCACAGCAACACACACACACACACACACACACACACACACACACACACACACACACACACACACACACACACACACACACACACACACACACACACACACACAGAGAAGTTAATAGAAACTACACGGTGAAGCTGCTGCAGTGTTTTCACTGTGAGCTTCAAACTGCAGCGCTCTGATTGGACGGTTGTTCAGCAGTTGTTCACGTATCATTTTAATAACATCAATAATTCTGGAGCTACGTCATGGTGTCCTAACAGCAGCTGGACATGTAGCCTCACAGAGGAACCATCAAACCAACACAGAAACAAACCAGAGCTCGTGACGTATTCTCTCCTCCGTGTGTGAGCTGGATGCTGCTGATGTCAAAGTCACATGATGGTTGTAACTAATGACTGTTTTCATTACAGAGAGCTGAAAAGAAACCAACATTTCTGTGTTCTGCTCCAGAAGTCAGAAAAGCTCATTCAAGATCTCATTAACATTTGGACAGAAATAAGTCAAATCACTAAGGGAGCTTTCCCATCTGGGACAGAGGCCTGGATCCGAGTCCACTTGTCCCCAAAGTCCAATTGGATTGATTAGTGTGAATGCTCCGTACCGTACTCAGGCCCGGTTCGTCGATCCGTCCACTTGAAAAGGTGGTCTGGAGTACGGATCACGGTGGTCTCGGGTACAGTTCGCATCAGGTGTGAAAGCCAACCGTACCAAAACACGCAAGTGGGCCGCAATTTAACGCGAGTAGCGTTGGCAGTCAGCGAGTACTTTTGAAAGGTCAGGCTTTTTTTGACGCCTCCGGTCTGCTCTGAAATCTGTATACATATAAAACTGTGTCTTATCTACAGTGTCTGTATGATCTCTGAGCTGCACGGCCGTGGACGATACAGCAGGAAATAAATAGAAATAAACCCATTTAGTTCATTTCGGTGTATCAGCGCCCACGTTCATCAAAGAAAAAGAAATAGTGAAATACTAAGCGTGTTATCAATACATATTTGGACGATAAACGCTACAAACTGAAAGTAAAAGTGTCTGCTCCGTACGGAGTCTCACAGTAGCAGGAGTCAGACTTCACACACGGGACGAGAGAGAGATGACAGACAAGACGATGGCGGAGGATTTGGTGTCAAAGCGAAAAGCAAAATGAGGAAATGGCCGTGCGGAGGACGGAGCGGTCACAGCCGGTGTGCGCGGTACAACGGCACCAGCTGGCACCAACCTGCGGCCTCGCAGCAAAAGCTGGACGGGAGGAGCGCCATCTTTTCTTGTAAAATGTCCAGAGTAATCGGTAACACCGGCGTTGTCACAAGTTCATTAACCGGTGGGAAAATGTCCTCACCGTGGCGTCCCTTATTCTCTCCTCATCCATGTGTGTGAGCTGGATGCAGACAAGTGGAACTAATAATGTTTACAGAGTTGAAAAGAAAAAGAAATGTGATCCAGTCTTATACTACACTGCAGCTGAATATGTCATTTTATTCATGCTTTATTATTTATCTTCTATTGTTTTTACTCTGTATCTTGTCTTGTGTTTCTTTTCTTAACACCTTTTATGTTTGATGTAAAACACTTTGAATTATTGTTGAAAGATGCTTTATAACCTGCCTTGCCTTTACATTTGAGGAAAATTGGCCGTAGATTGACACTCGGAAGTCTGCAGATACGTTGAGCTGAGGCATCAGAGTCAGAGAGAAAGAGAACAAATGAGGAAGAGGGAACACTGGGAAAAAGAAAACAGGTGTAAAAAGCGTAAAAGGAAGTGAGGAAGGGAAGGCGAGGGATGCAAAGAATGAATGAGAGAGGAGGAGGAGGAGAAGGAACAAACAGCAGAAGAGAAACCATTCAAGACTGAACAAGAAAGATGAAGGAGAGCAACTGGAAGGAGGCAAAGAGACAGACGGACAGAGTGAAAGAGAGAGAGAGAGGAAGAGGAGAGGAAGAAGAAGAAGAAGAGCGGGGTGTATTTAAATGCGAGCCGGTGTTAATGAGTTTGGTCAGAGTGTGGAACAGTCTTTTTAAAGCTGCTATCATTCTCATTAATGTAGTGAATGAGCCGCTGATAGCTGTCATGGACCTCACACTCCAATTAACAACAACATACACACCTATAGGGACACACACACACACACACACACACACACACAGTGTGTATGTGTGTATGAGGATGCATATGCTGGTTGGTGTGTGCAGTATGTGTTTGTAAGAAACTGTGAGTGACTGCACTTTGATTTTCTGAAGAAAAAAAAAACTTTCTGCAATTTACAATTTCAGCATTTCTGTTTTTTAACGAGCGTCCGCTAAGCTGCGAGATAGAAATGCAAATTCACCTCGACGGGGCCGAGGAGCCACGCTGAAAAATTAATGGAATCTCCCTTTAATTTGGCCGAACGCAGGAAAAGCATATGCTGCCAATAAACAGAGAGACAGACAGAGAGGGAGGGAGGGAGGGAGGGAGAGGGTGAGGATGATAGGAAGGTGAACAAAGAGAGAGAGAAAATGAAGAAGAATACATCATCATGGCATTTATGTCTTTTACTTTTCTCCTTTTTTTTTGGAGTCTATATGGATGTTTTTTAAGGATGAGGCATCTTTCTCTATATATAACTGATATACTGACAGCCGAGGTAGGCTAGTGTTGGGCGTATATTATTGGCTGTTGTTATTCCAAAACACCAATAGTCCCAAAAATGTCCCATATAGGACAGAAAAAAGCCGATTTGTCCGACAGTCTGTTACCCTGAAAACTAAATAACTCACGTGACTAACGGTGCTTGTGACGAGTGAGCGCCAAACCATTCAAAAAATTTAAGTTCCGTACAATTTCTTCAGACGATAATCCGTGCTTGATGTGAAACGGGTGTAAAGATCTACCTTACGGATCCCTTAAACCACCTAAAGACACCTTAAACCCTCTCAAGGCCCCGCTGGAATCCACTCATGCATCCCTTAAACTCACAAAAAAACCCATCGAAACACCAGCGCCTCTTTAAAGACCTCTTCAATGACCTCCGCTGCCCTTCACAGATCCTTTAAACGGCCTAAAAGACACCGAAGAGCCTTGTAAACAACACTGGACCCCAGTAGAGAGCTCCAGAGGTGACGTGTTTCTGTTGTCCACCAGGAAGTTACAGCCAATGGGATTATTCCATTGGGTTTTGGATTATTGCAGAAAATAAGCTCTGTGGTAAACACATGTTTATGATTCTTATAGCAAAACCAACAACATGTTAGTGCATCTCTCAATACTGTCTGACTTCCTGTCAGGGTTGCCAGATCACACGAGAGAAACGAGCAACCAGGTTTATAGAAACAAGCCCAAAACAAGCGACCTAACCTACCGACCACAACGTGAGAGAGAGAGTCAACCACTTGATCACTTCACAGATACACTCACCGGCCACTTTATTAGGTACACTAGTACCGGGTGGTCTTCTGCTGCTTCAAGGTTCGGCGTGTTGTGCATTCAGAGATGCTATTCTGCATACCTTGGTTTTAACGAGTGGTTATTTGCAGTTTTTGAAATACTCAGACCAGCCCGCCTGGCACCAACAACCATGTTCAAAGTCACTTAAATCCCCTTTCTCCCCCATTCTGATGCTCGGTTTGAACTTCAGCAAGTCGTCTTCACCACGTCTAGATGACGTCATGCATTGAGCTGCTGCCATGTGATTGGCTGATTAGCTATTTGTGTTAACAAGCAATTGAACAGGTGTGCCTAATAAAGTGGCCGGTGAGTGTATGTATGAATGTATTTTGGATTGCATTATTGCATCCATTTGTAGCTTGTAACTTTAAATTTTTCTTGTCAACTAAACTTAAAGGTCCCATATCGTGCTCATGTTCTGGTTCATATTTGTATTTTGTGTTTCTACTAGAACATGTTTACATTCTGTAATGTTCAAATTAACCCTTTATTATCCTCACTGTCTGCCTGAATATACCTGGATTTATCATTGTCTATGTAAGCAGCCGTGCAATGCATTCTGGTAGCGTGGCGACGTGATTCGAGAGGCTGGGGGCGTCACGTCGGCCGCTCACTCACTTGCAAAAAGAAATACATTTCGGTGAACTGCTTTCTGGGAAATAAGAGAAGAAGGTTTGGTTTCCGGTTTGAAAGCTCAGAGCAGCGGCCCACGAGGGAAAGCTTTTCATCCAATCTCACTGGATGGAACTCTTTGTGCTTCCGTGGAGCATAGGAGCGTATATCAACACGCCGTCCATGGTCCGTCCAAAAGTAACGCTAGAGGGACACTGACCAAGCGGCGGTATTTGACGAGATGGGAGTGAGAATGAGTTGGTGGGATTGAGTCAGAATAAAGTACAGTGTGTGTTCACGGTGATGAAGGAACATGTGAGCCAGTGAGACTCAGTGTTTTAATGGAAGAACAGATATCAGACCCAATACTAGTTAGTAGCTGGTTTGGGTCTGCAGGAGACGACCACACTTCTCCTTCCAGGTAACGGGCCGGTGATTATTGTTCGTGTGTGTCAGTAGAGTTGAGACACTGATATACTTTTTATTGTTTTTTCTGCCCGACAGAAAATTAGATTTGAGATGAAACGTTAACGGTAAAGCGTTGACTCTCCGTTCGTTAGCGATGAAGTCCAGAGAAGAAGACTTTACTCTGCTTCCCTCCATGTTGGTCTCTCATCTGTTCTTCTGTAAACTGATGGTCAGTGTTTCTGGTCTCCTCCTCGTCCACTGATGGACAGAGTTAAAGAATTCATTACCACACTGCTTTCTGTGTGTGTGTGTGTGTGTGTGTGTGTGTGTGTGTGTGTGTCCGGGACAATTAAGTATGGCTTCACAGTGATTGATACTAGCTTGGCTTTCAATTTGTTCCACTACAGAGCTCAGAGCGTCACCTCCCCTCCCCCCCTCCCCCCGCCACATTGACCTCACACTCACACACACTTTTACACTTCTGCTACCACACACACCTTAAAGCTTTGTTTATACGTGTGCGAGACACCGCGGCGCGGGCCTCCGTAGACGTGGGCGCGTGCACTCCGAGCATGCACAGAGGCGTTTGTGCTCAGTGCGTTGTTCGTTGCAGTACGCTCCCAAACGCCAGGAGGCGTACTAACTAAATATTCTGTTGATAAGCAGGAAGTCAACGAGTACCGGAGAGGAGAGGAGAGGAGGTTGCCTGGCAACACCGACGTACGTACCGCCAAACATTACATCTGTGTTCTGTAATTATTACTGTCGCTTCCCTCCAAGTCTAAATGACTTCCTGTCTCATAAAGAGACAAAGTCCTTGTTGTTATAATTCATCTTTTTAAGTGATCAAAGTTAATTCTAAGATCTGATCCACAACAAGCCGCCTGCTTCTTCTTTTAATTCCTGATAACTTCTGGAGATAAAAGGTTTCCATCCAGCAGCGCCGGCGATCCTGTACGTTATGTTAAAGAGCCAACAACACATTTACATTTCATTTTAGCGCTCACATGAAAAGGCTGCTACGTGTTGAATCTTAATCTCACATGGAAAGCACTTTTTTAAAAACAGAAAATGGAAACATCAGCTGGAAATTAGGGAGCTTCTGTTTGAGCTCAAAAACATTTAATATTTTATTCATGAGATGAGTTGGGATCATCGGATGCTCTCCGCACAAACTCTGACAACACAGACTGTTCACCGGTTCGACCTTATATGACTGCTTCTCATCTGTTCATGTAAAACTGAGCCATTACAAGCCGGCCACAGTATACACAGGAATCAGCTCGTTAACTGGATTTGAACACAATGGGATGTCCCCGTCTGAAGTTAAAGACGTTTCATCATTTCTCCAAAAGTGAGGATGTTCATGAGTCACAAAACGCCACGTCACGTTGAAAATCACATATTTTGCTGCCTTCAAATGTGCGTCGCGTTTACAGTGTTCACGAGTAGAGTTCATATGTATTTCATTCATCAATCAGTTTATTCATTTGCTAATTCCACATTGCATAAGGTCTGTCTGTTATCTGCCGCAAAAGTACATTTTTTTAAAAGTACTTGAGGCAAATTACGGACCACAAAAAAATACGCAAGAAGTTTTGCAAACACATCGGAGATCACGGAGGTTCCCAGAGGAATGAATGAACTTCAGGTTGATTCGTATACGTACACAGAGCTAAGTGGAAACGAGGCGTTAAGCACGGAAGTTACGTGACAAATAAATCAACGTTGACTTCTGGTTTCACGCGAGACACGAACAGCGGTCTCCGGGGAGAAAGTCCGGTGTTTTTAAACCCGCCGATCCACCCCGACCTCCTCAACACACGGACTTTATCGCTCTTTATACGACGTCACCTGTCCCGGCTCACGACTACATGGGTTATATATGAATTATGGCGCAACAGCCTGAAGAGTGACGATGGAAACGAACCACGACATCCGTGAAACAAACGTGAACGAACTTGGATTCATCAACGTACAGTAAGAGGACTGGACAAAGACGAGATGGATAACGATATTGTAGGTTTGTGCGTTTGGGAAGATGTTTGCGTCAGTCCGCGGTTACCCATAACACCCTTCTCTACCAAGACGTTCATGTGCATCTCTGCAGAAGTAGAATTTCAGCTTCAGTCCTCATTTTTCAAGCACACTCTCTACTAAATCTAAACGTCGTCCTTAAACGACAAGATGAAGACACATGACCTCATCTGCCACCTGTGTGGTTAACCTCCAACAACTAAAACCGATTAATTGGCCATAATCAATCAGCTCCCTTTAGGACCGGTTCCTGCAGGAGTCGTTTTCTTTCTCACCGATAACAAACCACAGTTCCCTCGTTTAGAGGACTGAGACGGACTGTTTCTCTTGTTGTTATTCGTTGCCACTGGAGTTCAAATGTCAGCGCGGTCGCGGACGCTTCCGCTGCTGCTGCTGCTGCTGCTGCTGCTGCTGCTGCTGCTGCAGCTGCTGCTGCTGCTGCAGCTGCTGCTGCTGCTGCAGCTGCTGCTGCTGCTGCAGGACAAACCCACTGAAACACTGCAGAGTTTGAATAAATTCAAACTTTATTGGAATTCACGGAGTGACGATGAGGAGGAGGCGTCCATAAGGTC
Organism: Sebastiscus albofasciatus; assembly: GCA_916701655.1. NCBI lineage: Eukaryota > Metazoa > Chordata > Actinopteri > Perciformes > Sebastidae > Sebastiscus > Sebastiscus albofasciatus. Next base: position 12,216 of record CAKAOI010049561.1, read on the forward strand.
ACGGAGACGCAATAAGGATTCACAGCGCTGCCTGTGGCCTCTCTCGGTGTGTGTATGTGTGTGTGTCGATATGTGGAGGTATGTGTGTGTGTGTGTGTGTGTGTGTGTGTAGGACATAATGGCTGAAATCATTTAATGACAAGGGCTGCAGGTGTGTGTGTGTGTGTGTGTGTGTGTGTGTGTGTGTGTGTGTGTGTGTGTGTGTGTGTGTGTGGAGGGAGGGCAGGAGTCAAGTGGGTGAATAAGTACAGACATCAATAACCGGAGGACACGTGCATGAAATTACACGCAGCAGATCCATCATGGAGGAGCAGCAACAACAACAATGACGACAACGACGAGGCGAGGCGAGGCGAGGTGGGGGGGATGGAGGTACGGGTGGGGGGGCGACAGCAGCGCCGATCGGCCTGAAGGTGACGGAGACGCTCGTCTCAATAAGGAATAAGGTTGCCGGTTCAAATCCCAACACAGTCCCCACAAAGCTGTCAGAGCGGAGTCCCACAGAACGTAAAAACATCTCTAAAATAAAATCAGTTTACAGGAAATCGGTTGTAATTTATATGAAACTTGATGTCATATATTCAACAAACAAAATAATAATAAAATAAATCAACTCAAGGTTCACTGTTAAGCTCTTTCTGGAGCTTTCAACCACTTTGATCTGCAGACTGACAGAACAAGAGAAGACTATTAGATGTGGTTGAAAGTCAAACATGAACTTTTGTCTTGTTTGTTGTTTTTACATTAAAAGAAGGGCTGAACGATTTTGAAAAACAAAATGTAATTGAGATTAATTTGATTTTAAGATATGATTTGCAATATTGGAGAGAATAAAAAACATTAAAATGTATATGTTGTGATCTTTGAAGGGATCAGTAGCAAACAAAGATGTTGTTTTATGTCTGTAGAATATGATGTGCAGACCAGAACATCTCTGCTGCACAATATGTCATTTAAAACGGTATCTTGACTTTAACAAATATTGTGAAAATTGCAGTAGGAAAAAGTCAAATTAAACTCTGATATTATAAACTTTTAACCTTAAAGAGCCTTCAAATCTTAAAAAGTTTGGTAAGTTTGTTATCATTTTACATTCATAGTATTGTCACAAAAAATATGTCCATCAACGTACAGAAATGTGTGTTTTTTTATTATATACACACAAATAAAACTGTGGTTATGTAGAAACATAGTAATAAAATACCTCAGTTTGGTCTACCATGTATGGCTGAACATTTAAAAATATATAGTTTTTAATTTTTCTGCTTGCAGTAAAAAGAAAAATTGAAAAATTTGAATATGAAATTCAAACTACTTGTGGATATATATATATTTTTACTACATTTCTATCAATAAATGATGATGCTTGAAGGATATTTGAGCTTCTGTTGGTGATTATTTTCTCTCCATCCATCTTCTAAACACCTCCAGTAAGCAGAGTGATGTAAAACACTCTCAACGCTCTTTGAAGAGCGCTCCACTCTGATCAGCAGGAGGTCGAGTCGTCTCCCAAATGTCACCGTGTAGCGCTCAGCGGGTTCACACACACACACACACACACACGCACACACACACACACACACACACACACACACACAGAGAGAGAGAGAGAGAGAGAGAGAGAGAGAGAGAGAGAGAGAGAGAGAGAGAGATTTCCAGTAATTTCCTCAAACAGCTGCTCGCTGTAGTTTTTATCAAACGGGAGGAGACGGAGCATTTACTGGGGACTATTTTCAGCGGCGGATTAATCCACATTTGAGGAGTCAAAATCAAGAACAACAGATATTTTGAGTGTTTTTCTCTCATGCATCACTGACTGAGGTGTTCCTCCTCTTCGTCCCCCTCCTCCTCTTCCTCCTCCTCCTCCTCCTCCTCCTCTCTGTCTAACAGAGAATAATCAATAGTCATTTCACCCTCGGGTCTCCTTCCTGCATACGGGGGCAAAACAGGTGATGCACCGGGACAACGAGGAGACGAGAGGAGGTGATGAGAGCAGAGGAGAGGAGATGAGACGGACAGAGAGGAGGAGGAGGAGGAGGAGGAGGAGGAGGAGAGGAGGAAGGACAGATAGTTCATACAATAACAAAACTAAGAAAAAACACACATGCATCCATAAACAGAACGTGATGAACACACACTCAGAGAGAGAGAAAGGCTGGTATCAAACAACAACAAGAGCAACAGATCATCATCATCATGATGCAACACCTGTCCTGGCAACTGGACACACACATGCACGTGCACGCTCACACATGCACGCACACAGAAATTAATCTCCAAATAACACCTCTTGGGATTGAAGCAACAATATGAGCAGCTGGCTAATCTACATGTTACAGCACCTGGTTTAACTGCTGCACTCACACACACGCACACACGCACACACACACACACACACACACACACACACACGCACACACACACACACACACACACGGGACGAGAGAGGGGTTACTGTTTGTATTAATACTAATAAAAAACAATATATTGTGTTTATTTATCATCTTTATGACGTGCATGTACGTCTTTAATTTACTTGTAAAGTGTTGCATGAGGAAAAGATGAAACAAATCTTTTAATATTGTATGAACCTGTCTGTATATGATGATTGTAATAAGGTTTAAAGGTTCAATATCATGCTCATTTTCAGGTTCATATTTGTATTTTGTGTTTCTATTAGAACATACTTACATGTTTTAATGGTCAATAAATCTTTATTTTCCTCATTCTGTCTGAATATGGATGTATTATTTACCGTCTGACTGTCTGAAATGCTCCATTTTAG
>CAKAOI010049561.1:20000-31477 GCA_916701655.1 Sebastiscus albofasciatus
GCCTTCTATCATAAGATTCATCCTCCCTTCTGTTTTTAATGTCTCCTCGTCTGATCTTCCCTCCCTCACCGTTGCTCAGTCTCTGTCTGGCTCTCTCGTCTGGTCCTCCTCTCTCCATCATCTCTCCATCATCTTCCTCTCCAGAGCCGCTGTAGTGTACTGATAGTGGGAGCACTTGTGCAGTCAGCTATGAAGTCTGTCCTCCTCCTCCTCTTCCTTCTACCCCCTCTCCCTCTCTCTCTTTCTCTCTTTCTCTCTCTCTCTCTCTCTCTACCTGGAAATTAATTTGGTCTCCTCCAGATGCCTATCGCCGCTGAAATGCCCCCAGAAATAGATCCACAAACAGCAGCTCAGCCAAAACGCTGTTGCTGCCTGACAGCCTTTAGCTGCTGGATGGAGGGGGAGGGGAGCAGATGGGAGAGATGGATGGATGGATGGAGGTAGGCAGGGTGTAAACGGTTGGGAGAACGGAGTGTTGGAGGGGGGGAGAAGATGAATGGATGAGGGGAGAAATTAATAGATGGATTACCTACAAATGTGTACACTTTATTGCCTAAACAAACCATCAGGTTGGAGATTGATTTCCTTCCTTCCAGGCAGCCGTCGCTTTCTGTTCATTTTCTATGAAAAGCAGCTTGCAGAGACAAGAAAGCTGCTGCAGAGAGATCGTTCATCACAATAAAAGATTTAATCACCTTTTTTCTTCAACGTTGGGGCATCGGCACGCGGTGCAGTTACAAGCAGGAGAGTCTCTTCTTCGTGGTGCATTCAAGGACACACCTGAGATTTGATAGGCTGCTGCTGAGAAACACATTTTCTCTTCTCCAACCTTCTGTTCTAACAGCAACGTCTACATCGCTGAGTGTATAATCCAACACGAGAGACAGAAACTGACCTTCGTCGTCTGTCTGAGCTGTAAAATCACCAGACTGTCGCCGAGAAGCGTTTCACCTCCAGCAGGTGAGCAGCTAAAGGGCCGAGGTACCATCAGATAACAACGTCTCATGAATTCCACTTCCTCCCGTCAGGTCGCAGCTTCCTGCCTCGCCAAGCTCAGGACAAATTAAAAAGGATAAAAGCCTCTTTGTAGGAGAATCAGTGGGAAGTGAAGGCTGGACAGCCGTGAAGTGTAATTTCAGCTCTATACATTTGACCTCTGACCCTCCGCCTGCTCTCTGCTCTTTTAACAGCACATATATGCAAATAGCCGGCTGTTAATCTGCTGCTCGGCTCTCACCTGATACCTTCGGTTGGAGTCAGACGCTGCTGTATGTCGTACTGGTCGACAGTATGTGTTTTATTCTATCTTTTTATCTCTTCTACTTCATGTTAACGCGGTTCAGACTGCAAAAAAACTCAAACATGAGAGTTCAGATGCCAACATGTCGTCTTCAGTCGAGTGTTTTGGTTGCAGATGGGAAATGAAACAGTGAGACTTCATCAGATTTGAGTCTGAAGGCTCTGAGCTGCAGTGTTAAAGTCGCTGCAAAAGCTGCTGTCTGATGGGTTGGTCTCACTATTTACAGGCACAAACACACCTGAATCCTTCCAAACAGGACTGCAGAAACACGGTGGCAACGATGCAGCATATAAAAAAACCCCAACAAGTTTCCACAATATTTGCCAAACGTTTCTCCGTCAGAGCAGGTGTTGTGTTGTTAAAACAGGACGGTGGCGAGGCGGCGGCGGCGAGCCAGCAAGGGCCGGTCGAGCGAGGGGGAGACGACCTCAGCGAGCTGGAACTAAATTATCTCTGCAGCTTTTTCCGTCATAACAACAGATGTTGGAGTAGAGGTGACACGGAGGCATGTCATCAGCCCTCCATCCACACGAATAACATCACCTGTTCACGTCAAATCACTTCACGCTCTGAACACACAGAAACAACTCTCAACTCTTCTCATTACGATTAAAGGCAGAACGGTGTCATTAAAATACACTACAACAACAATAGAATCAATATCACATGTCGTCAGTCCTGAATCAACCGCTGCAGAAGTCACATTCCCGTGGAGAAGATTATTCCACCATATGTCCTCTAGTATGAATAGAAATTAATAGAATATAAGAAAAAATCATGTCCCAAATAGAGCAGAATAGATGCAGAAACCCAGGAGAAACACTTGTTTACACCCAGACGACTACCAAACGCCAACTACAATATCAAAGTTATGCGTTTGTTTGTCTCTAAATCAACAGGTAATAAATATATGTACTCCTGACCAGAAAAGTCTGCCAGAATAGAATAAAATAGAATAAACCATTTACTGCATGAATAGAAGAAGAGAATAGAAAAGAATCAAATCATCTGATTGCACTAGTCAGTCCTAAGTCAACAAGTGAATAAAATACAGCTTTCTACCCAGAAAATGATGTGTGATATGTCACATAGAAGAGACTAACGTATAGAACTACAGGAGAAAAGAATAGAATCAAAGTTATGTGATGTGTCATGTCTAAATCAACAGGTGAAAACTATGGATTACTGCTACCTATCCAGGAAATGATGTCCAGTATGTCCATGATGGATTACTGAACGCCTGAAGAGACACGTACCGACCAGTAAGAGATGCTAAATTTCTAAGGTTGTCCTCGACCAAAGAAATTCTTAGTCGGCTAACACTAATGCCCGGTTCAGACTCCACGATATCAGCCCGATTATAGCCCGACACGGCCGTCGTAGGGGATCGGGAACGATAAATGAGTGTCGTGTGCGAAAATCGATCTTATCTCGTGTAGTGTGTCATAGTACACGGCAAGCGACGCCACGTCTGGGACGCCACACGACACCCCGAGGAAAAGTCTAGCCTCGTCTTGACACGCCTAGTGTGACAATAGAGTGTGCAATAGAATCAAAGTTATGTGATTTTCATCTCTAAATCAAGAGGTGAAATCTATGGATTACTACGACTACCTATCCAGGAAAGGATGTCCAATATGTGGGTCCATGGTGGGTTACTGAACGGACACACCTGCACACGTACCGACCAGGAAGAGATTTCCAGGGCTGTCCTCGACCAAAACGTTCTTAGTCAACTAACGCTAACACACGACTTTGTCGACTAATCGATTAGTTGTTTTCAACAGATCTGTGAAGTATGGGAGAAACAAATGATAAAGGCTCTTCCTTAGTTTATTCTGGGCAAAAAGACAAACGCGTAGCAGCTAAAAGCCGTCATCACTCAAGCGGTAAAGCCAGTTTTAAACATACAGGTGAGGCACAAACACCTGTCGCGACAGAGAATACATACAGGATACCACACATCTGTAAAGCATCACTTTAAATCTGAGGTTTACCACAGATGTGCTCACAGGTTTCTTAGGAATAAGTCATTCAGCATGAAAGAAAAACATAAAATAAACAACTAATAGACTAAATAAATGTGAGTCCACTAAGAAGGAGGCTCCTACTGTATGCGGGGCCTTCTGCATGTCTGCGCCCAGCGGTCCGTGAACATGTCCTCTACATAAACAACAGGTGTCAAACTAAAGTGATTGTTTGAAATGTTTCCGTCAGTAAAAGGCCTCACGCTGACTGAACAGCACAGATTCTATTGTATAGAATAGATGAGCTCTACGCTGAGGAAACATCGTGCTCATAAGATTCTTCGAAATAAGTTATTCAGCGTGAACAAAGCATCAAATAAACAACTAATGGACTAAAGAAATCTGAGTCCACTGAGACCAAAACAACTGATTAGTCGACTAAGAGGACAGCCCTAAAAATGACCACAAAGAGACGCAAAACAACCACAAAAACAGGAAAAACCATCACTAAGTCTGTGTGTCTGGCTCCTATGTGGGGCCTTCTGCATGTCTGTGCCGACGGGTCCGTTGTCTCATAATCCGCCCTCGTCCTCTACTACTAGAATAGATCATTCTCAAAACACCAGGTGGAAAACTAAAGTGATTGTTTGAAATGTTTCCGACAGTAAAAGGCCTCACGCTGACTGAACAGGACAGATTAGAAGAGAATAGAGCTCTGAGGTGAGGAAAACATCATGCTCACAAGTTTCAGCAGCAAAAAGCATAAAATAAACAACGAATTGACTAAAGACATCCGAGTCAACTGAGACCAAAATCACACATTAGTCGACTAAGAAGGGACAGCGCGAAAAATGACCACAAAGAGACATAAACCGACTACAAGAGGACTCAAAACAACCACAACAAAACTGTGTGTTTGGCTCCTATGTGGAGCGTTCTGCATGTCTGTGCCGACGGGTGCGTTGTCTCATAATCTGCCCATGATTATGTTCTATAAACAACAGGTGCTCATAAAAGAAATCTGAGTCGACTGAAACCAAAACGACTGATTAGTCGACCTAAAAATCACCACAAGGTGACATAAACCGACTACAAGAAGAAGCAAAACAACAACAGACGTAAAACCATCCCAAAGTGTGTGTGTCTGGCTCCTATATGGAGTCGCCCATGATTACGTCCTCTACATAAACAACAGGTGTAAAACTAAAGTGATGGATTTAAATGTTTCCGACAGTAAAAGGCCCCACGCTGACTGAACAGGAGCGATTAGAAGAGATCAGATGAGCTCTGTGTCTCAGGGAAAGCTGCTGGATGTGAATCCACCAGTTGATCAGATGTGAGCACAAACATCATGTTTCCATAGAAGAACTACATTCATAAATCCTTAACGTTAATAATCAGAGGCAGCTTTAAAGGTCACGACCTGGTGCGCTCAGTGTGACCTGCTCAGGTGAGGAAGCAGCCGTGCACACACACCCCTCCACAATAAAACTCCCTGTTCATTCCTCTGAACCTCACACACACACACACACACACACACACACACACACTGAGCCTCTGTCATCGATGGATGCACATGTTTTCCTCGATGCTCACGCACACACACACACGCACACACCTCTCTGCTCGCTCTGAGCGTCAACACACTGCATGGCTCCACACCTGCACGCGCGCACGTGCACGTACAGGTGGACACACATGGGCATTAGAGGAGATGTGAGGAGAGACAGCAGCAAAGCAAAGACAAGCAAAGACAAGAAGACAGTCCTCTGTTGTGTCCCTTTCCCCCCCACCACCAACAGTCTGTCAGCCAACCGACCTGTTACCCAGCCACATGCACACACACACACGCACGCACAAGCCTCGACTCTCCTCTGGAAAGGGTGTCCTCCTGACACCTTCAGGCTCACAATCAAAAAAACAAAAAAACGCAAAGCGACGCCTGTGGAGCCGCCGGTCGGTGCGTCCTGTGTGCAGCTGTAAACATGCAGTGAGGAAGAGGAGGAGGATGAGGAGGAGGAGGAGGAGTGTGGATGGAGCCCCGTTACCGTTCTCTCCGCGTCGGGTCCTGCTGCTGGATGCTCGGCTGCTTGGTGGGCGCCATCTTCCTGCAACAATTCTGTGATTTCTCTCTTTACTTTCTCTTCTCTCCTCCGGTTGCTCTCTGGCTCTATGTGCACGCTCCTGAGCGGCCGTGCGCTGCGCCCTGACAGCAATGCGTCATGGTCGGCGTGTTAAGACAAAGCCATGGTCCGTGTGCATGTGTGAGATTGTGTATTTGAGCGTGCGTGCGTGCAGTGCGTGCGTCTCGTGCTTGGTCTCTCTCCTCCGCCGCTCAGGAGCGGTGGAGCACCGGGCGGTGGAGGTGGAGGCAGGTACCGGGCTGCAGCTGCAGAGGCATGCCGGGTGGAGTGAGGGGGAACCCGGGCTGGATGCCTCTCAGATCCCGCTGTCTCTGTCTCTCTCTCTCTGTCTGTGTCTCTCTGTGTCTCTCACGCACACAGCTTCGGGTTTTTTTGGCACTACAGAAGAATCCCCTTCATGCGTTCCAAAACAGAATCCAAACAGGCGTCAGATCGTTACATTGTCGCGTCCGCCGCAGCTGCAGCGTCTATATCCGCGGTGAGATGCCCGCGGAGGAGCGTCGCTGGGCGGTCACAGAGGCTCCGCGTTTTTCGGAGCATTTTTTCTTTCCTCCTCTGTGTGGCTGCTGACAGAACAGGAGAAAAAAAAAAAGGACACCACACATCTCCGGTATTTTCTCCTCCAGCCCCGGCGCAACAACGCCACTCAGTTGCAGTTTGTGTGCGCGTGCGTGTGTGTGTGTGTGTTTTATTTTTTATTTAATTCTCTCCCTCTCTTCCTGGATCACAGGTTGCACTATTGCAATATTTTAACACACAAAAAACACACCACCCAGCGTGCACGAAGGTGGTGATGGGTGATTTATTTGGATGTAAATCAGATCACCTCCACACACACCCTCCTCTTCCTCCTCCTCCTCCTCCTCTGTCATAATAAACACATCACAGTAAATGTCTCACTTCAAAATCCCCCCCAAAAATAATCCAACTTTTTGTGCATTATTTTTGTGCATATTAGAGTCATGTTTTGGTGTTTGCTTCTGCATGAATATGAGCCTCTGAATGTGAACATATGTGTAAAACATCTAAATTATCTGCTCACTTTTTCTATATTTCCATCCACTAACAGAGATTTTCCTGCAGCAGGCTTTGATGAGTGCACGTCAGCGATGGCTCATTATCCTCCAACAGAAACCTGCTTCTTCTTCTTCTCTATCTTTTTTTCATTCATTTAAATTCCTCTTTTTTTATTTGAATGTATAATTCATTGTAACCTAATCGGTGTGCTGTGTGATTAACCCCCAGGCTGCAGCCCTGGAAGCTGAAAAGCCTCCCCTCTCTCTCTATATACCAATGACCTGTCAAGGTCAAAGGCATGCTGGGTATTCTCCACACAAACACGGGGTTACAGGCGGTGCTGTGGTGGAAAATAAAGGGCTGGAGAAGAGGGGAACCGTGACCTCCGGTGTCTGCCGTCGTCACGAGCCGAGCCGAGCGGCCGCCGGTCGACGAAACACGTGTGTTTGTGTGTTCAGGAGAGGCGTCGGCGTGGGATTCTACCTCATTATATGTTTGACAGCAGATGCAGTGAAATAAAAAAAAATACAAATGTTCAAATCAAAAGTGAGCTTTAAATAAACTGAGGTTTGTTTTTGCTGCATCGCTGGTTGCCGATTCGTCCGTCCGTGTGTGGAAATACTCGGTAATATTCAAAAGCAAAGAGCAGCTTCTAAAAGCTGAGAGGTCACATGTTTGACCCCTGGAGCCCTCAGCTGCTCTGATGTCACTCATTCACTCAAACGCTGGATTTTGTCTGATTAGGTGCATTTTGGGGGATAAACACAAATGAAATGTGAAGATGTTTCGGGTTTTTATGAACGCACCGAAGACGTTTTTGCTCCCGTTTTGTGGACCGAGGCGTCACCTGCTCCCGTCTGCTTTGATTTCTCTAACCTCGTCCGGCGTCTCCGGCTCCGGATGAGGTTCGGCTGCTCCGTCTCTCTCTCCGTCTCTCTCTCCGTCTCAGCTCTGCTTACTGAGAGCAGTCAAACGGAGGCGACGTGGATAATGGAGCGTAATGTATAAACATATTAGCTCCCAGCTGTTTGTTGGGGGAAACATTATGTATAGAGAGAGAGAGAGAGAGAGAGAGGGGGATGAAGAGGGGCAGCGGGCCGATGATGAAGACGATGAAGACGCAGGAGAATATTTAAAATAACGTCCTGAGACTCTGCGGCCGTTTGAAATCCAGTCACTAATAATCAAACCTGTCTTGGTGAAGTTCACCTTTTAAAGGAGCTCATTGTCAAACTGTGGTCTGGGGCCCTCAGAGGGTCCTGGAGGAGTTGTGACGGGGCCCCCAGCTGTCAGATGACGACATGGTTAAATTCCTGCATGTATCAGAGAAGGTGTCAAACCACGACTCTAATCCTCACACATATGGACACAAACATACCCACAATCCCCCCCTCCATATGGGGGTCCGGGGGTCTACAGAAGCCCTGCTTTAAATAACAATAGGGCCCTTATTCTGCTCCTATTTGTTGCTTTAGAGGGCTGAGACGCTCTCGGAGAGGCCCGGCTCGGATTTATGTCGTGTTTGCTCCCCACAGCTTTTAGACTTTAGCTACACTCCATAATACGGAGACTTTTTTCCGGGTAATAAGGCAAGAGAGAGTGTGTGTGGGGTGTGTGTTCAGGGGCCCCCCCACGGCTCCAGATGATTAGAAAAAACAACCCTACTGAGCAGGCCGGACGGGAGGCGATCATTTAGATTCAGATTGGAGGTGGAAATAAGAAAAATAACGGAGAGAACTGTCCCCTATAAAACAGGTTGGACATGAAGCAGCCGCAGCTCTCAGGACCGACCGGCTGGGAAAACACTCAACACCTTCCTCCTTTTTCACTCCTCTATTTCCAATAAATTACCTCCCGTGTTTCCACTGAATTAGCAGAACCTCATCCCAGCTTTTTTCCACTGAATTACCTGAACTTCACTCCTCTATTTCCACTCAAATCACTGCAGCCGGATTCCTCCATTTCAACCTCTGTCTTCACTGAATACACACACCTTTATATACTATATATATATACAGTACATATACGTCTTCACACAACTTGAAACACAAAACAAACTGTGGATATTGAATTTAATCCTCTTGTGCGGCATCAACGTCACCAGATTCTCCTTTTACCTTTCAGGTTTATTAGAGAAAAAAAGCAAATAACTGAACTTCACTCCTCTATTTCCACTCAAATCACCGCAGCCGGATTCCTCCATTTCAACCTCAGTCTTCACTGAATACACACACCTTTATATATATACTGTATATATACATATCCATCTATCTATATATATATATATAGATAGATATATGTACAGTACTCTTTACACAACTTGAAACAGGTTTATTAGGAAAAAAAAGCAAATAAGTGAGTTAAAAGGCCACATTTGTGTGACACTGATAACGATAAATTCTCCAGAATGATGCAGTCAGAGGTTATTGATGGATGATGATTTATAAAACTTTGATTTTAAATACCAACTGATTGCTCCATGATAAAAAAAAAGATCTTTTAAAAAAAATATCAGCCCAAAGAGTGTCCACTGAGTTCGAGATGCCCAACTGTGTCTGCACATTAAAGTGTCCCATGCAGAAGCTGTTTGATGCGTTGTAAAGATCTTATTAGAGGAACTTCAGTTTGCACTTTTCTACATTTTGCATTAAACTCTTTTTGTGCCCACATACCTCTGCTGGTAGGCGCTGATCCCCTGCACGCCCTGCGGGGTCCCGTTGGTGGCTCCGGGGACCTGGACTGGTACCCGACCCCCCGGGGGTCCCGACACCATCCCGCCTCCGACCCCCGGTCCTCCGGCTCCCGACGCCGTCACCTGGACGCTGAAATCCGGGAAGATCCTGATCATGGTGTCCGATGCGCTCTCCGGGTCTCCAACCTTCCTTCCTCCTCCTCTTCCTCCAGACACAGACCAGTCAGTTACTGGGATCACTTCAGCAATAGAAGATCTTCTCTTTGTTGGTTTTATTCTATTATTCTAACCTTCGGACAGAAGAACTCTCAGGCAGATCCGGATCATCATGGTCCCGGTGAGTCCAGTCCAGTGCGCAAAACAAACCAATCAATGGATCAATAGATGAAGTGAGTGGATAGTGCACGAGCAGAACAGATCAGCTTTTCCTTTATTATTTCTTCTTCTTCTTCTTTTCTTCTTTCTATCCTGCACAGAGAACCCTAACCCGTGCAGCAGCTCCGGATCATGGTCCCGGTGAGTCCAGTCCAGTGCGCAAAACAAAACCAATCAATGGATCAATACATGCACGGGATTAGTGAGTGGATTTTGCACGAGCAGAAAAGATCAGAGAGCTTTTCCTTTATTATTTCTTCTTCTTTCTTCTATCGTGCACAGATGACCCCGGTGCAGCAGCTCCGGATCATGGTCCCGGTGTCTCCGGTGCGCTCCCTCTCTCCAACAGTCAGTGTGATCAATGGATCAATGGATCAATGGATCAATGGATCTAGGAGGTGATAATCTCACCGGTTATAGAGACAGAGTGTTGGTTGTTGTCTCCCGGTGCAGGAGCTCCGGACTCTCCGCTCTCACCGGCTCTCCATCCGAGGAAGGCATCCGGTCCACCGGCTCTCCTCCGGGTGTCTGTGCCGGTCCGTGGGTGTGTGTGTGTGTGTGTGTGTGTGTGTGTGTGTGTGTGAACAGCGGACCTGAAAGAGAGCAGTCAGTCAGTCAATCAGTCGGTCAGTCAGTCAGTGAGCGCGCGGCTCTCAGCAGCACGAGCTCAGCAATGACATTGGTGTGTGTGAGACACAGAGAGACACAGAGAGACACAGAGAGAGAGAGATGTGATCCAGCAGCTTCAGCAGCAAACTGTGTGTCGGTATGTCGAGCGCCTGCGTGTGCATGCGCGTGTGCACGTTTGTATGTGTGTGCGCTGTGGAAAGAGAGAGAGAGAGAGAGAGAAAGAGAGAGAGGTGGAGAGAGAGAGAGAGAGAGATTGAGTGATAGTGCTGTTTGTTCAGATGGAGGACATTTACTCTCTTTATTGTGTTGAATATCTCAGCAGCTGTAAACTGGACTTTTATTTCTAAGGCATAATAAAGATAATAAAGAACCAGTTTTATAGTTTTATAGGAAAATGTATCTTTTTTTATTCCTTGTATGTTTCTGCTGCATGTTTCACATCATAACAGTCTTCAAACGGACCTAACAGGTTAAATAATAATAATAAAAAAAAAAAAACGAGACAACGAGAGTCTAAAACTCAACACACTTGAAACCAAACTGAGTTTGTCAGTTTTGTGTCAGGAACAGGTTTCCAGAGAGAAGAGGAGAACTCTCAGACTGACTTTGCAGGATAGTCTGCGCGTAACGCACCAAACAAACCCAACTAGAAGATTCATTTCAACCTCATCCCTCCATCCACTGTAACAGAAAGACGCACGGAGCTCCAGTGAGAGGTTTAGTACAGTAACAGTGAGGTGTGTGTGTGTGTGTGTGTGTGTGTGTGTTTCCTTCATCATGTGTGTGCGTAAAGTGTCTCATCTGATCTCAGAGCTCAGAGCTCCTCTCTCTGCTCACTGGAGCTCCGTGTGTGATCAGACTCCAGAATAAAGTCACATTCACTCACACCCACACTGTCTCCTCCCATTTCTCTCTCTCTCTCCACTTCTCTTTCTCTCTCTCTCTCCCTCTTATTCTCCCTTTTCCTTTTCTCCACCAAAATAATCAGAATGATTTCAATCATGTAAGAAAATATCAAAACTATTGAACTTGGCAATATTATATAGTGTGATACTGTATGGATTCTCATAAACACCTTATCTATTTTTAATAAACAGTTTACTCAGTCAATACTTTATTTCATTTGCAAAGAGGTGTGTTCTCTCCAAGTAGAGCTGTGATGTAACAGCGACTGTGATAAATGCACATCACACTGTTCTGATTAAAAAACAGTAAACCTTTAACTCAGATTTGATGCATGTGGTGGTTTGTTCTTCACACTATGACAGTTTTTACTAAATTACATTTATCAAAAATCATAACCCCCGTATGGTGACTTGTATGGTGTCGCTAGATTCTTGCCAATACACGGC
>CAKAOI010049562.1:0-39909 GCA_916701655.1 Sebastiscus albofasciatus
CTCTAGTTTGATCCATCCATCCTCTGAATGCTCTAGGTCTCTAGTTTGATCCATCCTCTGAATGCTCTAGGTCTCTAGTTTGATCCATCCATCCTCTGAATGCTCTAGGTCTCTAGTTTGATCCATCCATCCTCTGAATGCTCTAGGTCTCTAGTTTGATCCATCCATCCTCTGAATGCTCTAGGTCTCTAGTTTGATCCATCCATCCTCTGAATGCTCTAGGTCTCTAGTTTGATCCATCCATCCTCTGAATGCTCTAGGTCTCTAGTTTGATCCATCCATCCTCTGAATGCTCTAGGTCTCTAGTTTGTGGCTGTAAAGTTTCATGAGGCTGTGATTATCCTAGAGGTCACCACAGGTCATTTTATACAGTGAGGTCAATGAAATGTCTCCTATGGGGACTAACATCATCACACATGAATACAGTTGGTTTCATTGGATCCACAAGAGACCCAATTTATGTAATTCCAAGACTGTTTATGGACCCCAGTATGCAGAAATATTCAAATACACCATGTTAGAACAGGCGAAAATAACACATTTATACTGCATGAAAAAAACTGCATGTGATTATCATAAAGTGGGCATGTCTGAAAAGGGGAGACTCGTGGGTACCCATATCTTGAGGTCAGAGGTCAAGGGACCCCTTTGAAAATTTTGCCCAACTTAGGAGCGTTATTTAGCCTCCTTCCTGACATGGTAGCAATGGATTCCTTAGGATGTGTACTTTCATATGATATCTGTAGCTTCACTCTAACCCAAAAACTGAACCTACTAGAGCCTCTGAAAGACAGTGAAGTCAGTCGGGATCACGGATCTCAGAGGGTTAAAAACTGACTTGATGTAATTCTACCATTTCCAACCTGCATGTACGTAAATATACGTCAAGTTGTGCATGTTTTCTAGATTTCATCATTAAGATGATTGTCATTGATTACATTTTAACGTGATTTTCAATGTTTTCATTCCTGAATGATCCAGGCCCTCTCTGGTTTTGTGGCGCTCCGGGACATGGTCAGACACACCGAGAGACAATTTCATCTTCGACAGTTTGACTGAATTCTGAAGCTCCGACGTCTCTGCCACACCTTGACACACACATCCCTACTATACACCTCTGACAACAGAACATGATGTGTAACGTTTTGTACTACATGTAGTACATGGTATATTTCCTCCCCGTGATTGAGTGTTAAAGAGAAACAAAAGTAAGTAAAGTAAAAAAACATTTATTTTTTATATTTTATTGTCATTATATTCAATGGGATTGTATTCTTATTTTTGTAGCTTTGCAATAAATGAAATCTATAAAACACGGCCTGTGCATAATTTATTAGGCAGCTAATGCAACATTGCAGACATTTGTCATCTACAAATCTTGTTAACATTATGCAAAAAAAAAGAAGTTTATATCAATTATATCAAAATTGAAAATGGACATGTAATTAAACATCAAAGATCTCCATTTGAATGTGATAGACTATTTCTAGAGAGTTTTACTTGTGTATAACACAAGTTTGACCCACGTCATGATATTGGTGTGAATGAGTTAATAAACATAGTAATTCCAGCCGATCTGTTGTTTAACACACCTGTTAAAGTTCTAGCAAAAATCATAATCATCTTGCTCCATCAGAGGAGTTTCACATCACTGGCCAGAAAATAGATAGAATACCATCAATCTGTAGTTCCCTGATTATATACATACTGTGCCCTACAGCAGGGCAGACTGGGATGATCTTGTGACCGCTGTCGGACTTATTTGGCTTTCTCTTCCAGAGTGATAGTGCCCGATGCCCTTAGTATGGAGCTTACCGAGGGCGTCGCTCTGTGGACGTGGAAGTTCCATCTTCATGAGGCCTGAAGGCTTTGACACAGGGGATAAAACACTCGGGTGCCTTTTGTCCTCCCAAGTCTCTTTGCATAGTCTGAGGAAAATGAAAAAGGACAGAGAGAACAAAAGACATTTGAAAGATCATAACAAATTTGTAAAATGCACGATGCTAGTCTTATAATCATTGCACAAAGATCATGGCTTATTTCCCAATACTTGAATTGCAACAGCAACCATTTAACAGAGATAATGAGAGAATGAGAGAGAGAGAGAGAGAGAGAGGATTAAAAGTGAATTTACCTTTTTCCTCTCAGGTCTGTGCCCCTCAGAACATGTACAAATAAACTGCTGCGTGATTCAGTTTCTCTCCGGGGGATGTCAGGAGTGAGATCTCTCTGGCTCTGCTCTCTAAGTGGTATACGTCTCAACAGGGACCCCACTGAATAAATGACAAGAGACAATAAAGAGGAGGAGGGGAGGTTAGCTAATAGTGACAAATGAAAAAAGAATGTTTCTTCTGTTTTGTCCAAAACAAGAGAAACACCTTTTTCATGCAACTTTATCACTATAAATAAAATCATAATAATTTTAAAGGGACTGTTTGTAACTTCTTACACGTATAAATCATTGCGGGTCGGTGTCCCATGCGCGCTCGCGTGTGTCTACGCTGTTCAGACTCAGACTCCAACACAAACTACAGTGAAGCACCAAAACCTCTTGGTTGTATCTAGTGAAGCCCGTCTGTGAAACAGTGTTGGCCGCGGTCAGAGGACGCGGGGGACCGTAGCTTTGGTCTCCAGGACCGGAGTCTCTGCTGTACTCTGCTCCTCTGCCTGCCTGCCTTCACTCACACGCTCATTCTCCCTCAGCTCGTTTCACTCTCCCGTGCATGCTGCTCACTCCACACTGTAGAAGAGTTAGTTTAGCTCTGAGAATATCTAGTGAATGTTCAGTGGACGTTTGTGCAGAAATAACTGCTGCAGCTCCTCCAGACCAACAGAGGTTTCAGTCAGCATTGATTCATGGAGAGACCTTGGTCTGGTCAGCTAACATTACTGCCAAGCAGCTGAAATATAGAGTGATATTGTGCTTTTAGCTGACGTGTGTCTCCTCACTGTATTGAGCGATGCTCCTTCATGTCTATGTAGAGCGAGCACAAGCGCCAGCAACAGGACGCTGACTTTAGTTGACTTAACGGCCACAGGTGAAGCTGTTAACAAGACATTTCTGATTCTTACAAACAGTCCCTTTAAATTTCATATATCAGTATAATATGCGTGCATATGATACCTTCTTTCTGTTCCTCATTCTGCCGTTCAGTCTTGGTCGTGTCTACATGGGAGATGGAGTAACGATCCAAGACATGTGAAGAGTTTCTGTCCCTTAAAACATGCTGTTCGTTGAACTTGTGGGTGGTGAAATTTGACAGCTTTGTTGGAACAATGTCTGGAACCATCTGGATGTACATGGATGAGGGGGACCTGACAAAGAAGAGACATAACACTTAATGTATGTGAACGTATCTCAGCATGTAGTTCTCTACCGTCTGTCTGTGAGGCTTACCTGTGAGGCGCTGTAAGGGAAGGTGGCAGCCCTGAAAGAGGGAGACGAGTTTCACTTAAAAAGAGCTACAATGTGATGCAGGCTTGAATTGAGATGATGAAACTCTTTAAAATGGACAAAAAAATGACACCTTGCTGAGTAAAGTTTTGGTTTACAGGTCTGCAAATTTCATGGTAATTAGGTGATAATTAGCAAGTAACCTATTTGAAATTTCTTTGGAAACCCCAATATTTACCCCAATATTTACCTCAAAATTTATGGAAAATGACTTTATTATAAACATTATTTAATAATGATACGCTAAAATATCATCTAATGGTTAAAACAGGGCCCTGAGGCTTGAGAAGCGGCTGTGCGCTGCTCTTCATCGGAGGTGGAAAACCAACACTAATAGAAGACTCTTCTGATCAGGCACAGATCTCACCATTGTGTGATTTATTGTCTACACTAATGTAACCTGGTAGCTGATGTCGTGATTCAGGGAGTTATTTAAGAAATTTCAAACAAGTTATTTGCTAATTATTATCTATTTATCAGCAGACATGAAAATAAAGCATATTGATTAACTTTCTATTCTTTTCCTGGAAATGAATTAAATAAATTACCAGCTATTGGGAAATAGAGGAATATAATTATTAAATAATGTTTATAATAAAGTCATTTTCGATAGATTTTGAGGTAAATTTTGAGGTAATTTGGCAGTAATTCCAAAGAAATTTCAAATAGGTAACTTGCTAATTATCACCCAATTACCATGAAATTTGAGGACCTGTAAAATGAAGTGTTACCAAAGGTTTTCCTGACCTCCCTGTAGTTTCTTTTCGATGCGTTTCAACTCTTCGGGACAGGCTCATGCATTCTTATCTTCCAGCACATAAAAAAGGCACTTTGCTGACCAAAGCGTGTGGTACCTTTAAATGCATGCATTGCCCTCACTGTGATAATGTGCAAACTAAATATTTTGCTGATGTCAACACAGACAAAACGTATAAACAGAGTGATTTCATAAACAGTAACACTACCTTTGTCATATAACGCCTGTCTTGTCCACATTATGAGGGCTTTTTCTACATAGGCTGCACAAAAAGATGCCTGAGGGATCGCCTCGCTGAGCATAAATATGCCATCAGAATCAGGAATCACGACTACCCCATGGCTAGACACAGCTACCTCTAGCTCTTTTGGTGCCCTTTTAAGATACAAATTAAGATCTTGATTTTCATAAAAAATGACATTTATTATAATATAAATAAACAATTGGTTCCTGATATTGTTGGCTTAAAAGTGTTTAGTCAGTTTCACTACAACGAGTGTATTATAAGTCTATTTCTTTCTTTCTTTCTTTCTTTCTTTATTTGTTAATTTGTTACCTCAATGCAGAAAATGATGAAGGGTGCCCACCAGCATTAAATTATTTAAATTTAAATTTAAATTATTATTATTATCAGAAGGTGGCGAGCGCCTATATGACCTATGCCTTAAGACGGCCCCGGCTAGACACTTGAGTGAGTATCACAATGCTAATGATTCCTTGTTGCACATAGAGGACACTGAACATGTTAAACCGTTGGTCAGGGAGGAGACTCTCTCTGACTCTCTGTATAGGCTTCCATGTTTGTTTTACACTTTTCAAAGATGATGTATATAAATGACTTTTTTTCTGTGTTATCTTTTTATGATATTTTGTTGTTAGTATTATGTGGATGATCA
This sequence comes from Sebastiscus albofasciatus, assembly GCA_916701655.1. Classification (NCBI taxonomy): domain Eukaryota; kingdom Metazoa; phylum Chordata; class Actinopteri; order Perciformes; family Sebastidae; genus Sebastiscus; species Sebastiscus albofasciatus. The sequence continues at coordinate 5,108 of CAKAOI010049562.1, forward strand.
TGTGATTGCCTCCCATTGGTGGTTGATAACATAAGGCCCCGACGAAGACCTACAGTGGTCCAAACATGTTGGCTTTTTAACGATTTAGCCACTATAATAAAGGCGTTTTAATATTTCCTTCCTCGTTTGCCACTTGTTTTAATATTTTGCAGCGCCTGGATTGCCTTCCTGTTTACTCTTTAAAGGGGACATATTATAAAAAAAGTGAGATTCTCATGTTTTTTTATTATAAAGCAGGCTTAAGTCCTATATAAATACTGTGAAAGTGTCGATACACTCAATCCACAAGGAAATACACACAGCCCGTATTCAGAAACTCTACATTTGTAACAAGCTGTCAGGATTTCTGTCCATTTGTGATGTCACAAATATACAATATTTAGACCCGTAACGCAGTTTTAAACATAAACATTCTAAAAGTGTCCTAGTTTATTCCTGGTTGCAGTGTATGTGAATGTCATCAACTGACAGGAAGTACACATGGACCCAAGCTGTTGCCTAGCAATGCAATCCTGTTGCAATTCCGTCAAAATGCGCTAAAACGGAGCGTTTCAGACAGAGGGTAAATACAGGTATATTCAGGCTGACAGTATGAGGAAAATAAAGTTTAGTAAACATGTTGTAGTAGAAACACAAAATACAAGTATGAACCTGAAAATGAGCACAATAAAAATTCTCGGTCACTGCCAAAGACATCAAGAACTCCCAGCAAGCATGATGATGCTGCAGGAACCAACGCACGGGCATCGATCACAGGGACGTCCCACACCAACATACATGGACGTACTGAGGAGAGATGCTGGACAGTGCTGGCAAGCTAGCCAGATGCATGGTGGACTGAGACAGCTGGAAGCTCCACTTGAAAGCCCGTCTGAGGACGACCCAATGATGTCAATTCTGATAGTTGTATTATCACTCCTTTACATCCACCACTATTGGCTTTGTGTTATCAGTCCTACTTGTATTAGTTATTACAGCTGCTAGGCTAATATTGTGGCTGCTTCTCTCTCTCTCTCTCTCTCTCTCTCTCTCTCTTTATCTATCTATCTATCCCCCGAGCCGGTCTCGGCAGATGGCCGCCCATCCTGCGCCCAGTTCTGTTCCAGGTTTCTTCCCTGTATTAGGGGAGTTTTTCCTGGCCACAGTGCGCTTGGTGGATCCTGTTGGGTCTCTAAACTATGGTGTATGGTCATTGACCTGCTCTATATATAAAGCGTCTTGAGATAGCTTCTGTTGTGATTTGACGCTATACAAAAATAAATTGAACTGAATTGAATAGGCGGTGCCTTTTTCTTCGTATTCAATTGTGCATACTCGACATTTCGATGGTATTGTATTGTATTTATTCAGTTCCATCTTGAACTACTGTGCATGCGGACAAACCTCTGTAGACTTTACAGGAGACGAGGGATTGCCGGGGGCAGCGGTGCTGCTGCTGGTTGGAGTGTATGACATTCGGTGAAGGTGGAAGGAGAGCACTCAGGTGCAGCAGCTGGGAGGAGCATCCCCACTGTCCTGTATACATCCCCAGGTCATCTGTGAAAGCAAGCCCAACATAGTGTTCACTACACGGGACCTTTCCTAATGTTCAAAATGCTTCTGCCTTTACCTGCAGGAGACTAGGAGGTTAGTTTCTGTCTCAACCACACTTCACTCTGTGTTGCTCCTGCAATAATCCTGCACATCGGTTTTCAGTATCGATGTTGGTATTCTAAAACAAAAATGTAACTTGCACACTTTGCTTAAGTATGCACTCTCTCTCTCTCTCTCTCTCTCTCTATCTATCTATCTCTCTCTTGGATATCTCTCTCTCTCTCTCTTTCTCTCTCTCCCTCCATCCATCCATCCATCCATATCTCTCTCTCTCTCTTTCTATCTATCTATGTATCAATATGAAATACTTAACATATACTTTGTGAGCCTCTACCAAAATCTCCTTCATATTTGGAAGTCAAAAGGAAACATGATTAACCATAACCTACAACATATATCCCAAATAAAGGTTACCTGTGTGAGATGACACAGCCGTGTATGTGCTGAGATGTGGACAAGCTGTTACCCTGTGACGCGGCCCTGCAGCTTTCATGTTTCCCTCATCCTAAAACACAGAGCATAGCCCCAAATCACCGTCCAAATGACAGGTTGTTATATGGATAAAACTTGAAGTGGGTGTGTGAAGTGAGCAACAGTTAGTGAGAGAATTCAATGTGGATCATCTTTACCTTGACAGGCTTGCAGCCCTGCCACAGAGTCACCTGACTGACCTCCCCAGGGTGAGCGGTGGGAGGAGGAATCACAGCTTTTCTAATCAGGCTGTGCACCTTCACACAGGAAGACATATTGAAATGGATAGCTCAGGAAATCTTCTCTCTTCCTTCCCTCTCTAGCTGTCTCCTCCACTTATTACACTCTCTTTGCTTCATACCTGCCATTTCTTCCTGTGTGCTCCAACAGGCCTCTCTGGGATGCTCTCTTTAACTGTGTCCTCATGGGGCAGGTTGGACTCCTGCAAAGACCATTCACGAATCACTCTTGTTAAAAGTCAGTAACCAGACAAGGGTGTGCATTAATCAAAGGGTCATTTATTCTCTTACAGTATCTTTTATGCGGCGTTGCAGGACCTTTGGCTGTGTACTATTCTTCACTCTCTCTGCCTGCAGCCTGTTCCTCTCTTTACAACTCTTCAAGCGTTTCTTTTTCTTTTCTTTCATTGAAGTTCGCTGCGGAGGAGAGCAGGAGGTAAACTCACACAAGAGAAGACGGGATTCAAGACAGATTTGCACAAAGTAATCCAAATGTGATATTAACCTTACGAGCAGTAGGCGATTTGTTAATTTTAACATGGGGGGGGATCGTGGATCGGACCGGGACTGATTCGGTGAGTGGGACAATTACAAATCAGTCTGCTACTTCAGCACCATGGATTTATCAAAACACAGCACAGTTGGGCTGCTGATATTACGGAGGCGTGGTCGGGGCCGTGGATTCTAACTAGGGTTACGATTTGCAATATTAGAGGAATGATCATTTTTTCATCATTATTCTAACATATAAAAAAGATTATGGTGTGAGTTTTGCAGGGATCTGTACCAAACAAAGATATTTTCTTAAAAGCAGCAGTAGGAATGGAGCAAATATTATTAAAAAAAGTTATTTTTATAAAACGGTCACTATATCCTGACAGTAGTATATGAGGCAGGTAATCTGAAATAAATCATGTTCCTCTGTGTCCTCTGTGTACTCCGGTGCTCCTAACGGCATTTGATTCATCATTCACAGATTTTCACAGATTTCAAGATTTTCTCGCTGGAGCTCGTGTACTCCAATCAAACTAGGCAGCGCTGATCAAATATGAATCAATATTCTGTTACGTTAATGCCTATTTCTCTCCTCAGATGTTCTCAGAATCATCTCCTATAGTGTACTGTTTAGCTGTAAAATGAGAAAGTTTGTGACCCAACAGCCATGTTGAGATCAGTTGAAAAAATACCAAGCACCACCCACCAGCCGGAAGACAGCTAATAAACTGAAGCTTTAAGCCTGTAGAATATGATGTGCAGGGCAGAACATCTCTGTAGGAGCCAATAATTTCATTTAAAATGGTATTTTGAAACACATTTCACCTTCAAGAAATATTGCGATTTTCATCCTCATCCTGCAATTTGAAAATTGCACTCGGCCATGTTGCGATTTCGATAAAACTTTGCTTAACTGTGCAGCCCTAATCCTAACTTGCACAAACCCCAGTCAGATAAAAGATCAATGAGTCAGGCAGACTAGACTAACATATTTTGTCCCTGCACTCTCTCTGCTACTAGAGGATGGAGAGGGGGTTGGCAGGTTAGCAAGGATCATGCATTTTGGTCATTTTGCTAACAAAAGCGATGGCATCTCCCCTCAAATCGCCTGCTGCTTACGAGGACAATAAAGCAGTCTTGTAAAAACACTATCCGGGGGGATAGTAGATTTATGTGGGTGTACCTCTGGATGGACAGTTTGTGGCTGGTTCAGTAGATGAACTGGGAGTCCGTCAGAATCGGAACTATTTGAACCACTGGTGCTGCCAAAGCAAACAAGAAATATTCACATTCAAGCTGAACGAGAGCACATGTTATACATATTGTCCAAGTCTGGTTTGCGTGTGTATTTAAGATAATAATAATAATGAATTACTGTATCACCTGGTTTCCAGGTCAGACACAGAGAAGTTGCAGTCAGTGCCAACATCTTTGCCCAGCCTCTCTCTGACCTCCTTTGTCAACAGCGCTGCCAGCTCTGTCAGACAGTAAGTAGTCTGAAATGCACGAAGCACAGAGGGAACATAAAAAACAACTACACACACACTGTTCACATTTAAATACCATAATTACAAAATGAGCGCTGTCCCGAATACCGTTTTTTGGGATTTGAAGCTTCTGTGAGTAATATTCGAAAATATTTGAAACTTGGTGAGGCAGCGCAGCGAGGCAGTGAGGCGAGGCAGCACAGCGAGGCAGCGCAGCGAGGCAGTGAGGCGAGGCAGCACAGCGAGGCAGCGCAGCGAGGCAGTGAGGCGAGGCAGCACAGCGAGGCAGCGAGGCAGTGAGGCGAGGCAGCACAGCGAGGCAGCACAGCGAGGCAGCGCAGCGAGGCAGTGAGGCGAGGCAGCACAGCGAGGCAGCACAGCGAGGCAGCACAGCGAGGCAGTGAGGCAGCGCAGCGAGGCAGTGAGGCGAGGCAGCACAGCGAGGCAGTGAGGCGAGGCAGCACAGCGAGGCAGTGAGGCGAGGCAGCGCAGCGAGGCAGTGAGGCGAGGCAGCACAGCGAGGCGAGGCAGCGAGGCGAGGCAGCGAGGCAGCGAGGCAGCGTAGCGCGGCACGCGGACATGTTCTTCTGTCTGTCTCCATCTCCCCCGTTTCAGTGCCCAGGCTCTGAATAATGAATAATATTGTGGGATTATTCCTTATTTCATGAACTATTTTGGGATTTATACATTAATATTACATACTTATATATACATTTATTTATTTTTTCTTAAAAAACTAAGCATTCGAATAGTGATTTGGAGGTGGCATACCATGGCGTTCGGGTCAGCCCGACAAAATGTCATCTTTTAAAACCAGTATCCAGGTATATTTTGGTGCATACAATTGTTCCTTTACTTGAGGCTCCAGCAGAAGGAGAGGAAGGAGTTTACATTTCTATATATATATATATATATATGTATATATACATACATATGCTAGACATGCTGCTTTATCTCTCACCTTTGTTGGATCTGGGTCACAGTAGTCCAGCAGGGTGTCACAAAAGTAAAAGCCGAGGGACTTCAGGTCTCGAGTAGTAAAATGAGTTCCTCTCCTGTCGCCTGACATTCAGACACATAATAGATCCTCATACAAGAAACATGCAAGCCTACACACACACATACCAACAGCACGTTCGGAAAGTCTAAACTCACCCAGAGTGGAGCCTCCGAAGGTGGCCTCCATAGTGTAGCTGTTTTTGATGCCAAGTCTCCACATGGCGATTCGTCCTGTTCCCTCTTTGCTCTTCTGTACCCGAAACTTACAACTGTTAAAGGAGAACTAAAGAAGAGAGGGATTTAGATGTTGTAGTCGAAATGTCGAGTATACACAATTGAATAGGAAGAAAAAGGCACCGCGTATGAAACATGGTTAGATTAGATTAGATTAGATAGATGTGTGACTGTTGAATAAGCATGGTGTGTATGATATAAATAGAAGCCCTAAGATACTCAGACTGAATATACTGTAGGTTTGAAATACTTTTTCAAACACAGTGCCTTTACCTTATTACTGGCATTCTTGCTCATCATTAGTGGAAAGACTCTCTCGTGAAGCTTCAGTGAAGCATCACTCCGGCTGTTGCAACCGTACATGAAAACATTGTTTTTACGGTTGTGGCCATGAAAGTCACAGTAAAGAACTACATCCGTCTCAGCCATCAGCCTGGGGAAAAGATATCATAACAGGAACAGAAGCATATGAGGGGTGGAAGTCACAAAATTAATTGATTGCAATTTTTGTGACTTGCACCCTATCAAAGAAGGAAAAAAAAAAAGAAAAACGCCAACTAGCAAACCGCACTCTCGACTTTGTGCAGACATCTGTCTGCACCGTAGTCAGTGGGCATGCTTTTTTATTGACATTTTGGGCAGAAGTAAAACAAATAGCGTGCTGTAAACGATAAATGTCACTTGGGTGTTGTGAGTGATGAACGGTTGACAGTTGATTGTCAGGTCAACACTGTTTCAAATAAAATGTCAATCAAGTTTATCAAATCAATTGACAATTTATCATTCTATTTTTCAATTTGCATACATTTTCATCACTTGCATTATCATTTTGTAAGCATTTTCACCACTTCCCTTTTCTTTAATTATGTTTTGTTAATTCGCCGTTGAGGCCACTTTCCTCAAATGATAAATGGCAGTTTTGTGTTGTGAATGATGAATGATGAATGATGAATGTAAGACGAGGAAAATGATGAAACATGGCTCTATTTTCATCATATCATGACTGTCCTAGTCAAATCAGCATTAAATTAATCAAATCACTTGATCATTTATCACTCCATTTCTCAGTTCACATCCATTTTTACGGCTCAATTTTCCAGTTCACATGCATTTTCATCATCTCCATTTTTATCTATTACTTTTTGTTACTTCTAATCCTCATAGAAGAATAGATTGCTTGTCAAAATCCCAAATAGAAAAATGTAGGAAAGAAATAGAAAACATGTAAATACAGTGTGAGTCATGTTTGTGAAGCTATTTTTTAAAACTAAACTTTAGTTTATCAAGACACAATTCACAGTGCTTGGTATTTCCTCAGCAGATCTCAACATGGCTGCCGAGTCACAAACTTTCTCATTTTACAGCTAAACAGAACACTATAGGAGATGATTCTGAGAACATCTGAGAGAGAAATAGACATTACAGTAACAGAATTTTGATTCATATTTGATCAGCGCTGCCTAGTTTGACCGTTTGGTGATGCTCATTCATGTCTATTTAGAGCGAACAAGCGCGTGAAAATAGTCCCTTTAAGGAAACATTCCTTTTTGTTCAGAAGTCAGGTAAAAGTACATGCAGTGAAGTAATTCCACAGCTGGACTGCTCTCTGCCATAAAGTCAGGGAGTCAAATGCAAACTAAAAAACGCAATCTGTGTCCATTGCAGGAAGACGTGCAATGATTTTTTTGTCTGTTTGATCATTTTGTTCTAGTATTTTCACTCAGGTCCCAATCTGTCAGAGACGACAGTCCTAAATAACACAACCTGGTTGCTCACTGACAAAGAGTGGAAGAACTGATTATTTTGTGTTCTGTGTTCTTAAAATGAATCAATGAAATAGCCTTTGTAACATCTGACGTGCACATTGTTAATTTACTGGATAAACAGACACATTAACTGTCGTACCTTTCCACCATGTTTCGGGTGTGCCACACACAGGGGAAGGAATCCCTCAGCAATGTCTTGTAATTTCTGTTGAGGTCCCTGCCTGCCAGAGAGCAGCGGTAATTGCCCACTACGACACCATCTGGGTTCAGCATTGGCACCACCTGCAGCACCACAAGTCACCACAAATGAGAATAAAAGCAGTGTTAAATAGCAGTATGGAGTATTACAACATATAATAAATCACAACACAACCTCATCATTCTACTCATTCACCATCAACTTTAGAAATAACTATTCAAACATGTCACACATGACTATAAAGCTGAAGTAATGATCGTCATAATAAGACGGATGTGAGACTACGAGTTTGAGGTCCCTCACCTTAAAAACAAAAGTGTCCCTGAGCAGCTGGGCATCTTCTGAGTCCCCGAGCAGGAAGTCTAAGAGCCCCTCCATCATCCAGGATCCGTTGGTTTCTCCGGGGTGCACTCTGGCCGTCACCACCACAGCCTTTTTGGTCTTACCCTCCTCCCTGCCGACCCCCCGGGACGTTATTGTCACTACATACACTGCGTTCCCAGCAAGGCTGTGGCACAGCACCCGCAGTGTACAGTACGACGCAACTGCTGGGTTGGAAGTAATGCACCTCAGGTAGCGCTGCAGGTGGGAATAGGTGTAGGGGTAGCAGTGGGCCAGGTAGCAGGTGTCGGAGTCATAAGGGAACTGGAGGGTCCAGGTGAGTGAGCACAGGGCGATTGTGTCGTTGTTGTTGTCCTTTGTATTCTAAATAGAGACAGAGGTTAGGATTTTTAGAGAGGTCCTGCTTCTTCATGTTGTTCTGGTGTGCTTTTAGCTTGTGCAACATGACGGACCACTGATGTTTCTACATGTTGTAATTTACTCACTACAGATCTTATACTTCAATTTACCGCCAACCATCTCCCAAAGCACACCATACGTTTTAAATTCATTTCAGTTCATGGCACTTAAAGCTTCAGTAGTCAGTATATTTTTGGCATCATTGGGCAAAAATCCCATAATAACCTTTCAGCATATTGTAATTCAAGTGTTCTGAGAGAAAACTAGACTTCTGCTCCTCCTCATGGCTCTGTTTTCAGGCTTTAGAACATCTAGCCTGTGATGGGAGACTTTGACCAATCAAAGGTCATTTCAGAGAGAGAGCGTTCCTATTGGCTGTTCATTCAACGGTGCAGCTGTCAATCACTCACAAACTCCGATCAAATGATCAAACTAGGCAGCGCTGATCAAATATGAATCAATATTCTGTGTCAATAATGCCTATTTCTCTCCAAAAAATGTTCAGAAACTGTTTAGCTGTAAAATGAGAAAGTTTGCTCCTGCTGGTGGGCAGTGCTTGGTATTTCCTCAACTGATCCAAGGCCTGTTGAAGGAGTCTGGGTCACGCTTTATCAACGCATCATATCTAATAAAATAAAATAAAATATTAAAATCTGGTCTGACCTCGCCGAAATTGAGCCAATTGCAACGCACGACCGCAGATTCAGTTACACTGCAAATGTGTCATACCCCGTACCCCAAGACCCGTGTCCACCCATGTCCCAGCCTCCTTCCACAGGCCTTGAAATGATCTCAACATGGCTGGTGGGTCATAAACTTTCTCAAGCTCCAGAGCAGTTCTGATTGGTTGTTTTCCTCCGGTGTGTGAAATCTTGCAAATGCCATTAGGAGCACCGGAGGACACCGAGGAACATGATTTTTTTCAGATTACCTGTCTCATGCACTACTGTCAGGATATAGTGACTGGTTTTATAAAAATAACTTTTTTTAAGCACATTTGCTCCTATTCTACGCACTGCAGCTTTAAGTACAAAAATCAACGTTCAATGTTAACTTCTGAATGTTCTTTTCACTCAATTTGTGGATTGTGTGGATGAAAGGTGGCTGCCAAAGTCAAATTTTGTTCACCATCTTTATATGAAGCAGTTTATATGAAGTTTATATGAAGAAGTAATACCCTCCCTTGTTCCTTCACTGTGGTGAAAGGCCATTTGGTTTGATTTGAATTTCAGTTGATTCTTTCTCACTCACAGGGTTCCCTTTACCTGCACTACCATGCAGCGAAAACGCAGGTGATTCAATTCAATTATATGATTACCTATTTAAAACAAGTTTAAAATCTCGGAAAAATGTATTTTATTCTATACTCACATAAACTGAAAACGACTAGAAAATTATAGTTTACTGACGAAGGCCAGTCGAGACGCCATTTTTGAATTTTCCAACTCATGTCAGAAAGTTCACCTACCTGACTACCGTTGCGGTAGTATACGATATTGGAGCCGGTGCGTTGCCATCCAACACCTTTCTCGTTGGCCGCCCTCTCAGAGTAGAGGAGTGGTCTCATGCCCTGAGAATACAGGCTGCTGCTTTTCATCAGGTTGATGATGGTGAAGCGGTATGACACCCCGGCCTTCATGTTCCTGACCCTGAAGTAAAACCACTGCGTGTGCTTTCTGGTGTACATGTCTGTGCGCAAGGTGAGCTCATAGTCATAGACACCCCTGAACAGGGAAGAAATATGGGGGGGGGCAGAGAGAGAGAGAGAGAGAGAGAGAGTAACTTAACCTAGAGCCACACTAAGAACTAACAGGGATAAAATATTCAGCAATGCTTGAAAAGCTGCAACAACCAGTCACTAGATTAGGCTGCAGAGACTCACACTTGCGCAGCCTTCTGAAGGTTCCCACTCTCAAAGCGTGACTCAAACTCAAGGGTGAAGTCTGTCTGATTGTCATAAGAAGTGACGCTCTTAATGGGCCCTCTGCTTCCTCCGACACGGGAGCCGGTGAAATAGGGCCGCTTAGTGGCTTAAAAGAGTGAGAACAACATGAAAAGAGTGAGTATCAGAGGCGAAATTTGTTAAGGCTTTCAATAAACATGGACTTCAGAGAGCAATAGGGGGGAGGGGGGTGGAGGGGGGGGTGATTCATATTTATCTAGAAAATGATTAATTGTTAATAATTAGGATAACACTGCTGAGACACTTAAGCTGCCTAATGCCCCTCCACAACTTCCATGACATTGTATATTAAACATTCAGCAGGACTTGTACATTGTTATACAGCACTTCAGTTGTAATATCAACATGAAATCCACATCTTGGGGCATTAAGGAGCAAGTTGGGTTTGTCACTAGAATACAATGTTTTGCAATAAGATGCCTTTAAAGAGGAACAACACCTAAATTAAGAATTCCAATAAGTTATTGCCATGGTCTAAAGTTCAATCAATATTGGTGAACATGAGCTCCTCTCTCTCAAAGCCACAAACCAGAGAAGGAAGTCAAAAAAACTTGTGATGTCGTAGGGTATAAAGTCTGGAGCTGCTCCATAGACAATGAATGAGAGACCCACAGAATGTTTGTTTTCTTTTTCATACCCAAATGAGCTTTAGGGTGCGTTCACATCAGTACACGAGTACACATGACCTCAAGGTCCAGTTTGTTTGATTAGTGTGAACGCTCTGTAGCGTACTCGGACGTGGTTCGTCGATCCGTAGGCTACTGCATTTGAAAAGGTGGACTGCAGTACGGATCATGTGTACTCGGGTACGGTTCACATCAGGTGTGAAAGCCAACCGCACCGAAACCAAGGCCTGTTGAAGGAGGCTGGATCTAGCATCATCAACGTGTCATATCTTTGGAGTACAACACATGCGCAGTAAAATCTGGTCTTCCCTCGCCGAAATTGAACCAATCGCAACGCACGAAGCAGCTTCAGTTACACTGCACATGTGTTATACCCCTTACCCCATGACCCATGTCCGCCCATGACCCAGCCTCCTTCCACAGGCCTTGACCGAAACATGGAAGTGGACCGCTATTTAATGTGAGTACCAATAGCAATCAGCGAGTAGTTGTGAAAGGGCAGGATTTTTTCAACGCTACCTGTCTCCACTAAAATCTTAAAATATAAACAATAATGGGCATTGGGGTCGGGCGATGTTTGTTAATTTATTTAGCTAATTTAATGGCCTGCCTCCAAAGAACGAGAGCTGCTCAGCTGCTCAGCAGGCAGAGAGAGACCGCGGGAGGAAACAACATGCAGAGTCGGAATATTATCACATCAGACTCTGTGAAATAACGGTTTATTTCAACCAAATCAGAGTCGGTGGTTGTTGAAAAGACTAACGCTGATGGTTTTGTTGAGTTTAATTTTGTTTCTGTCAAGTTTGAATGAAGTGTTTTACGATGCTCCGCAGCTAGAACGGCTGATCTCAACATAAACAACAACAACATAAACACGTGGATGATGACGCAAGTGTACTCGGCTACGAGACAACTTTACTAATGTGAAAGTTGAGCGGCGGCCCAATCATACTCAGGCACTGTACGACTCAACCGTACCTAATATGAAAACGCCCTTATTCTATTGTAGTATTTTCAGTTGTGAAACAGAAAATGTTCCCATATACTCCGAGCGTTCCCTGGCTGCTCTCAGTGTCATCTAGAACATCTCTCCCCTTCATCGTCTACGGAGCAGCTCCACACTTTATACCCTATGACATCACAAGTTTGAGTTTTAGCAATCTAGTTTTTGGATTTGTGAGAGAGTTGTTTATGTTTCCTAATATTTTTTGGATTGTCTTAGACCATAGGAATAACATGTATGAATTTTGAAAATGGGTGTAGTTCCCATTTAAATTCAAACAGGTCATCTACTCTCCAAGGGGATCGTGTAGCATGAGTAACTCAGACTATTATATTCCTATCATTATTTTATGTTAAAGGGACTGTTTGTAAGAATCAGAAATGTCTTGTTGGCTGTTAAGTCAACGAAAGTCAGCGTCCTATTGCTCGGGCTCGCGCTTCTGCGCGCTCTACATAGACATGAACGAGTATCTCTCAAAACAGTGAGGCGATCATCCCGCCTTAGCCTCCTGACCGCAGCCGGAGGGAACAGGGGAGACACCACAGAGAGAAATGTTATCGTCTCTGACCAAGGATTATTACATATTAAACAAGCTCTTTTGTGACTTTGCGGAGCCCCGTCACTTCACAAGACACGGGAAACCTCTGTTGGTCTGGAGGAGCTGCAGCAGTTATTTCTGCACAAACGTCCACTGAACATTCACTAGATATTCTCAGAGCTAAACTAACTCCTCTGCAGTGTGGAGTGAGCGCGCATGGACGTGAGAGTGGAGCGAAAGAGCGAGAACGAGCGCGGTGTGTGAGTGAAGGCAAGCAGAGGAGCAGAGGGGCAGAGTACAGCAGAGACTCCGGTCCTGGAGACCAAAGCTACGGTCTCCCCAGTGTCCTCCGACCCGGATACAACCAAGAGGTTTTGGTGCTTCACTGTAGTTTGTGTTGGAGTCTGAGTCTAAACAGCGTAGACACATGCGAGCGTGCATGGGACACCCACAATGATTTATACGTGTAAGAAGTTACAAACAGTCCCTTTGAATTCCAACAGATCATCTACTCTCGTGTAGCATGAGTATCTCAGAGTATTATATTCCTATCATTATTTTATGTTAAGAAGAATTTGTCGACAACACTGTGATGACATAATGCACCATGTAGCCTGGTGGTACAATGACAAAAAATGCCTTTGGTGTGGTAAGTTACCATAGTCAGTGCAATATACCACTTTCCTCCTCTCCTCTCCTGCTGGCATGGGTGTCCTCTCATGTCCTGTGGGCTGGTGGAAAGGCTCTGGCTCGGGGGGGTCCCACTCTACAACACATACTCTCTCTGTGTCATTATGTGTTGACAGCAAAGCCAAGTTTTACTGTTTAATGTATTGATATTGTGTTACTGGTTACATGTTTAGAAGCATCTGCTCACCATTGTGACTCATTGCCTACTCTTGGGCTGATTAACACCACTGATAACTATTAGTGCATATCAGTATCATGCTTAATAATAACATAATGGTTTCAATAACATTTTGAATTACCTATGTGATGGATGACGTCGCCGATGACGTCACACTCTATGGGCCAACGGGGGCAGGAGATAGATGGAAAGGTAACCAGGTCCAGCGGTGCCCGGAGACTCAATATAGGTCGGCCACCATCGAAGTCTATGAGCAGTTGCCTGGTCCGCAGAGTCTGACTCAGGTTCAGAGATACTGAGTGGAGACATGAATCACACCTTCAATAACTGGCTCCTGTTCTTCCAGTGGTGCACTATACATTTTTCATCAGGTCTGCCCCCTTACCTCACCGAGACCAGTTCATTTAAGACGGGATTATGCTGCACCTGGTTGCTTTAATTATCTCAGTCACAAAAGAGCTTGTTTAATATGTAATGATCTAGCATTAGGGAGGAGATACAGTACCATAAACACAAGTGTTGACCACATCTCCTTCCCAACAGGAAAACCAAAGCCTGTACATGACTAGGACTCCCACTCCACATCAAACATGAGACAGTGGTGTCAGATGAGGCTGAACAGCAACAAGTCGACACAGGTCTTTGTGGTGAAGTTACATTACAAACAGTTAGGCTACATACAGTAAACGTGCATGTTATCCAAATGCAGCCCTTTGTGAAAACAGCTTACACTGCCTCCTCCCTGCTAATTCCTCCTCGTCTTCCTCTGAGTCATTGGTGTCCGATTTGTCCAGCTGGTGAGTATTCCACCAATTCCTGATAGCAGAGAAAGCCATGGTTGATCTCCAATCTCCAATCTCCAACTGATTGGAAAAAAATGTAAATCATCAATGTTGTATACTAATTACCAAAGTGAGTCAGAAGTGTATCAACACAGGCTTTTAATCAGGATACTGCAAAGATTAATTATGTAATCATCATGAACTAATACAGATTTTTGAAGCCAATCCCATTATGGTCTCTTCCCACAGAATATCAACTATAACAAATGCGAGTCTTCTTACAAACGCTAGTAATAAACCAGATTAAGTTTACCAGACATGTCTATCTTACTGTATGGTATAACACCTTTATAGGAGGGTGCATGTATTTAGCTGCTAATTTGAAAATGATTGGAAGTAACATACCATAATCATCAAACAAACCAACGATGGGCCGATACCTTTTTAAACTGATATTCTCCAATGATGACATGTACCTGTAGCTCAAGTTCTATGATTAAACATGTCTGATATCTTGGGGAAACAATCACAGTATTATAATAATAATAATAATAATATTAATAATAATAATAATAATGCAACATCGGCCTACAGAGATGAGCTGAAATAACGCTGATATTCTGAGTGAATGTTCGCAGATGATCAAAACTGACCTGTGAGGTGTTGAGGGTTGAATCTCTCACAGGCATCCTCGGCTGCCTCTCACAGAAAAGTACATTGCCAGAGAACGTCTTCCTTTTGCCATTCAGCAGGTCCAATGTCTACCCTATTACCAGTTAGTTCACTAGTTAGTTACTGTAGCTCACAGAGCAGAACAACGTCCCTCTGCAGCAGAGCACCGGTACTCTGAGCTAGCACCAGCGTTACCACATTTAGGAAACACGAGTTTGTTTCTGGGCTGTTTCCTCTGTTGCCAACATCTTCTCTAGCTTCTGCAGGTGGCTACCGTTAGCTGCTAGCAGCCGCTCGAACATACAAAGAGAAGGCTTTCAAATGTTTCTGGGTGTCTGAGGAACAATTCCCTCCCTCACACTGCACTCACACTTCACTTACACTCGGCTACTTAAACTCTCTTTTACAAACTGAAGAGCGAAACGCAAACCTGGCGGCTTCTACGAGCGGAAGAATCTTTCATGTACGCGATGTTACCAAGCAACCGATCGTCTAAACACCGCGGTTGCCATGGAGATTCCTTACCATTGAAGCAGTGTAGGAAATTAATCACAAACCCGGTGTTACCCTTAAAGGTCCCATATCATGCTCATTTTCAGGTTCATACTTGTATTCTGTGTTTCTAATAGAACATGTTTACATGCTGTATTGTTCAAAATACACTTTATTTTCCTACTGTCAGCTTGAATATACCTGTATTCACCCTCTGTCTGAAACGCTCCGTTTTTGTGCATTTCAACGGAATTGCAACAGAATTGCATTACTAGGCAACAGCTTGGGTCCATTTTTACTTCCTGTCAGCTGATGTTATTTACATACACTGCAACAGGAAATAAACTGGGACACATTTAGAATGTTTATGTTTAAAACCGTGTAATGGTCTAAATATTGTATATTTGTGACATCACAAATGGACAGAAATCCTGACGGCTTGTTTCAAACGCACAATTTCTGAATACGGGCTGTGTGTTTCTCCGTATATTGAGCATTTTGATAGTTTAACAGTATTCATATAGCACTTAAACCTGCTTTATAATACAAAAGACATGAAACTAACTTTTTACAATATGGGACTTTAATACATCCATGGGTGTTACACCGAAATCTCCGACCGCAGTGCCAGCAACTCACGAGGTCGCCATTTCTGACGGCTATCGTCAGAATATGTGACCGCATTGTACCTATCTATTGCTTCTCTTTTAGAGTTGTGTGAATATATCTTTAAATTAAAAATATTAAAATACATTTATTTTTAACAAATTCGTCTATGTTTTCTGTCACGTATTGCTTCATTTAGTACACAGGTACAGTCACATTTTCTGACGACAGCCGTCAGAAATGGTGACCTCGTGTTGCTGGCTCTCTGCGGTCACAGGTTTTGGTGCAACACCGGCATATATTATGATAAAACTGCAGTCCAACAGTGCCGCGCGTGTGTGTGCGCGTGTGAGATTAATTTGCCATAAGGATTACTCGCCATTGTAGCTACTATTGATACTCATACAAAATAAATAAATACAAGTGAGCAGTCTATTAAAATCTTTGTTATTAAGCCATAATAAAAAATACATAGCATATAAAAGACAAACAAAACCAAACCAAAAACAGGTGGTTTTGGAAAAACTGTTTAATAACTTTTTACAAAATGTACAAGTTCAGTGACCCTCTCTCCCCCTTCCAAAAACATGGCTTATCCCATTATACATTATATGTACACAGTTGTAAAAATGGTCAATAAAATAGACAATCCCTCCAAACAAACTGTGGTGGTCGTCTATGACGTGGGGTCTATACAAATGGTTATGAAGTACTTCTGAATACCTCAAGACTTTTTGGCACATTTACAATAGTGGCTACAAAAACAAGAAAAGGACATTCAAACCCCTCTGGTCAGTGGCCTGCCATGTATGGGCCTCTAATGTCTCCATCATGAACAAGTCAAATGGTAAAGAAAGTCCATAGATCATTAAACAAAACTTTAGGAAGGATGACCTTATAGTAATGGTTGGAGTGGATTTAAAAAAATAAATAAAAAAAAAACGTTGACTGGGCGATGTATGACCCAGGTCAGATGTTACGTGTTATTTGCCGTCTTCCGTTTCTTCAGTCGGTCTCGCCAGTTATCAGGAAGCGACTCAAAGTTGGCATTCTTTGAAGCTTTTCCTCTGTAGAATCAAAACAGTTAATGAAGAGTTACCAAGATGGAAACATATCAGAAGAACTCAATGGAACAATTTAGCTACATCCTTATACCATCATCAGAACTATTAAAAAAAGTATATTCAAACATAAACATACGTCGTGAGCTGTTGATGCTTCCAGTCCTCGATACTCTTCTTGTTAAGCTGATCTCTATCCTCGTCACTGGAGCTGCTCTTCTCTTCTTCATCCAACTCCTTCTGGATGCTCTGCCACTTCTTCACCAGAGAAGGCATTTTGATCTTACTCTTCTTTGACTAGAGAGACATAGAAGAGAAAACATTGGATTAGACTTCAGAAAAATCCAAGCAAAGAAAATCAATCCAGAAGATTTACAATGGAAAAAAGACAATACTGAACATTATTAGTATTAAAACTTTTTGTTTCCTATCTTATCTACTACCCTTCCTTTGACACTTGATGTCTAATGTTAACTCCAATACTAACCTTATCCTTTTTCACTTTCTTGGTCTTGTCTGTCGGCAGAGCTTTAGCTCCAGGAGGTTCAAGGGGCGGCTGGGACGGTGGCAGCGGTGGTAGAGGAGGTAGGGCCGGGATCGGTGGGAGAGGAGGTTCACAAGGGACCAAAGGAGCAGGAACAGCCGGCACGCCCCAGTAGGCAGTTGCAGTCATCAGAGGAGCTGCACAAAGAGAAACCATTATTGAATAAACACTTGAAAGTAATACAATTATTATTTTGAAATACCACCCCTGACTGTCTTAGTGAGGTGTTACACTCAGGACACGCAGCCCGCATGAGCAGAGCATGAGGGCTGCCTCGCTGAACTGCTGCGTGTCTCATGCGTGTGGCGTCCACACCAGCAGCGTTTCTGCTTCAGCGCTGCTGCTGTCAGCCCTTTCTTTCTACATAGTTTGCCTTTCATAATGGCCATTTCATTTCATTATAAATGTAATTTATATTCATTTTAGACAGAAAAAGGTTAAGAAGTATGTGTTCATTTTTACATAATCGTACTAATCCACAATTAAAGGCTGGTACTTTATTCATTCATGGAGCCCTGCAAGTTACTGCGTATTCTACAACACTGTCCTGTAAATATTTCAGAATAAAAAACTCATGTTGACAAAAGAAGGAATTCTGTCCACAGACAAAAAAAAAACACTTGAGGGCTTTTATTTTAAATGGAAGCCGGAAGTGTTGATTTAAAAATAAATCTTCACTTTTTTTCATGTCCGTGACATATTCTACAGATAGACATTGAAACTAGTGATGTTGCTGGTATGATGTCAATATACTGTCAAAAGATCACTTTCACTGTCTGTTGTTGCTGCTGCTGTGAACAGCGCGCAGCTTGTGGTAAAAAATAGGCAAGACCTCGAATCTCCAGAAGAGACGCACCTGAGCCGCGCTGCTCACGCAGGCAGTGTGGCTGCTCTGACCTGTTAACATGGACACCGAAATAAAAAGCAAGAGGTTCTGAAATGCAGACGCGCTGCTCACGCAGCGGTCTGGCCCAGCCGCTACACTGATGTGCCTTCGCTCAGTATAAACATACTTTTGGCAAATCATGCCTTATTTGTATGACTGTTAGCACTTGCTCCTTCTTTCCCTGTGAAGGTTCAGTGTTTAGGGTGGCTCTAGTCTTGTTTCAGGGGATGTGTAATAACTGTTCACACAGATAATCTAATACATAATGTAACAGCAGATGTTGTATAGTGATATTGTTTTACCTGCACTGAAAGCTGGCTGGGTGTAGAGAATGGGACTGCTGCCAATAGTGATGGCTTTACTCAGCTGACTGGCTTTACGTTTCTGACCCTTCCCAAAGGGGCCCGACAAATCCACAATCTGTGTGTGACAAGAAATATAACAAAAGTTAAAAGTCCTCTTTTATTCTGAATTTACACATGCAGCATTATCAGGTACGATATTCACAGGAGTTCACTAAAGAAACTTCAATGCTCCCCATACCTTCATGCTAGCGGTGCCTGGAGGTAAAGGAGGCCTCCCACTGCCATCTTCCTCCGTTCCAGGGGCTGGAGGCTCCCCGTCGTTATCATCGTCCATCTCCATCTCCACCTCCATGATCTCTTCATCGCTGTCGGGAGGGGGAGGAGGTGGAGGGGGCGAGTCTGGTGGGAGAGGCGGAGGCGGGGGGTAGTTGGAAGGCGGCGGTGGGCTGTCAGGAAGAGGAGGTTGAAGTGGGGACCAGAGAGATGATGCACCGGGCTGAGGAGGTGCTGGTGGGGCAGCGGGGGTAAAAGTAGAAGATCCTGTAAAAACAGTAATAACATGGGGTGTTAGTGATGATAGGATTTTGTCACATGCATACATTATGTTCAATAGGAAACAGGACTTACAAGAATATCAATACACTATTTATTGTTCTGAAGTCACTTAAGAAGTCACTGGGAGCAGCAACAGCAGAAATAGACTGACCTGTGACCCCACCAGCAGAGGCAGACAACGTTTTGGTGTCCCCTTGACTAGAAGTCTGTGTCTGGGTACCTTGGCTGCCTTTCGGGTCCTCCTCCTTGTCGTCCTCTTTTGGGAAATCCCACTGGGAGGCACTGGTCCGGTCGTTCACATAGAAATACCGCCTGTGCTCTCTAAAGAGTGGGACAACAGAGATAGAAGGCAAGAGTCTCAACGGCTGGCCTGGCAACTGGCTGAGTGGCATGATACCCTGGGACAGTGGGGCAAGGGAGTGGACATAATGGCCACAGTAGGGGGCAGGAGTGTTGGTATGGACAGCGACTTTAGCCGTCCAAAAGAAGGGCCCGATTAGAGTATGGTCATGGATGTGGATAGGGAACCCACCTTGCTCTCAAAAACAAAGAAAGCAAAATAAATCATCTCTAGGTCCTGAAAGTAGCATTCAGCAGCTCACACCATGGTTGTCACATTTGTTCCGTTTTAGACAACCATTCCCTCCCAGACACAGGAAGACACCCGAGAGGAAGCACCATCATAATCATCAATAAGCTTAGGTCAGAAAATAACAAGCACACAGTCAACTTTTACATCAGATAGAACAAAATAAAAAACAGGAAGACATATGAAATAGAGTAGGTCTGACCTGCTGGATTCCCGTCATTGCTCCATCTTCACCTTTTATTTGATGTGCGACACTCCTCGCTTCCAGGGCATCACTCTGTCTGCATTGCATTCTGGGTGTTGGAGTCCTGTAAAGTGCAAAGCTCTCCCACGCAACCAAACTTCCTACAATACCCCCCCACACACAAATTTTCCACTGACTGGACCCATAATCAGTCTACAAATGCCCTCACAACAAAGGGCTTAAGAGTCTGTGCTATGGGACGGGGAGTTCTGTCTCATATTTAACAGGAAGCTGGTTGGCCCAGAGTGGATGCTCCCGTTATCAGTATGTGCAAGGCAGAGTGCCAGGATTGCATCACAGAAACCTGCAGAGTCTGTTTCTGGCATGTATTTTGATCCTCTCAGACTGGTTAAGCTTCTCCCCCAAGTCATGTAACAAAGTCTGCAACCTCGGCACTGAGAAGGGTGAAGTCACACGGTAAGTTTTTTGGGGGACGAGGGAGTTTAGAGATGTGAAAGGTAAGGAGCGCGTACCTGTCCCAGTGGCAGGACCAGCCTTTAGGAGTGGCGTTAAGTTCGTAATATTTTATGTGTTCGGCAGCTTCCTGAAGCCTGCGGCGAAGATAGACCCCATTCAGAGCGCCTTCCCTCCAGTCAGCGATCCGAGTCTGGGGGACGACGACAAAAACAGGAGATAAGAGTGAGAAGAAGCCCAGAAAGTAGAGGTAAAGGGAAATGAAGACATAATAGATGAGTAACATGGAAGAGTAATTACATTGAGGTTTCAGAATGACACCTTGTGATGGATTATTATGAGAATTTTAAATATTAAGTATTACCACGCGGCCATGTGCAAAATGATATGAAACTAAATTAAGCTTTAAATATTTTAAAAGTGGCACTGGGATATCTACAACTGGAGAACCTGAACCATTATCCTCTCACCTCAGTTTGTAGCAGAAGAAACTGAAAGTTTGAGATGGCCTTCTTGTTTATCCCCAGGAATTCCATCTTGCTGGTTAAGGTGTTGGCCAGTTCTCCAATCTGAAACTACATTTATTTTCTGCATTAAAAAACATGCCTCAAAAGAGATTACTAACCATAATAATTGTGACAAACGGTAACATTGTTGTTACCTTGAGTTCAGGCGTTTCTACTTTAAGCTCCGGTGTTTCCACCTCTTCTTTCACAGCAGGTTTTGTAACAGTTTTCTCCTCAGAATTGTCCGTTTCCTTGTCTTCTCCTTCCGCAACACTCTCCAGGACTTTAGGAAGTGCTACAAGACACAAAAGAGGCATTTAAGTATGCAGGGAGTTTTGGCTAAAACATTTAATAAGTGGTATATTTATTAGGGGTGTAACGATTTTTATAACGATACGATACGTATCACTTTACGTGGTTCCGATATGATTCAAGGACGATATTTGGCTCATATAGAGCGATACGATACGATTCAATGACTTGAAATCAATACAGTAACTTTTTTTTGTCAAAGATTCAGTCAGTGTGACTGTGAAATAAATATGTGATAATGGACAGGGCAGGTCAGGATTCCTCAGTTTTTCTTGTGAGGGAATAAGGGATAAATTAATTATGGATATCAACAAGTAAACAACGCTTAATGGCAAATACATACAGCTTTTATTAGAAAATAATAAAGTGCAACTTCAGGACCTGCTGATTCATTTCTCAAGATACAAGGTAGTGCAATATTTAACAAAATATATAATAAACCAACTTCTATTCAAGTTAAATGAGCAGTGGTTTACCCTGCTGCTTCTGTCCTCATTTTCAATATAAAGAGTAGATCAATAATATTTAACAAAACATAAAGTGCATGGCGCCTCAGTAGGTGCGTGGACAGGTTGGTTGTGTTGTATTTTATCTGGCCCTTTTTATATTCTGCAAAACGCGAGCAATTTATCAATGACCTCTCCCTTTTTGCAAAAGACAAAATGTTTCCACACACTGGACCTCAAACGCGGCTTGAAAATCTCTCGCTCGTCAGTCATGCTTCGTTTTGTTGTCGTCTTTCTGAGATGCGCAGCTAGTGCATGACGATGACGTTATTCACAGGGAGAGTGAACCGGAGTTACGTTGACTATTTCTTAAGTATTAAAAGTGCTAATATATACATCCATATAACGTTTGTCGTGCTTAAATACAAGGTGCAAATCTTAGTATCAATATAACAGATTATTTACCTTGCAAATCGATTTTAGATCAATATACGTCCCCGTGAAGGACAACTTGCCGAGTACCTATCGATGTAGTTGGATCGTAGCAATATAAATCGATACATCAATGTAGTAGATGAATCGTTACACCCCTAATAGTTACGCATTTTCGCACACTCTTGTCATGCATGACACCCTCCAGTAGCATGTGTAATTATTTGGACTCACTCGTCTCTGCGTTATCCGGTAGGTCTGAGCCTCTGCTGTTGGAGTCGGGGCTGGGAGCTGAGGGGAAAGCTGTCTTCCATCGGTTTTTCTTCAGTAAAAGGCCACGAGAACCAGAGGCTTCTTGGCTTGTCTCAGAACAAGGACTGGAACCCCCTGCGCTCCCATCACCCTCCTCCAGCGCCCGGAGCTCAGCCTAAGAGCCACACAACAGGGTTAGAGCTAGAACTGACAATATTATACATTTTGAAATACCACTGCTGCACACTAGAGAATACCTTTATGATAATTCCTGCCAGTAATCAAATCTGACCTCAACCCACCTTTTTCCTCTCCAGGGCCAGTTCCAGCTCCATTGTGTCTTCCTCCGTCTCCTCCTCAACATCCGAGTTGTCTCCCGACTGCTTCTTGGTGCCAGGATCTTTCTGGACAGGGGGGGCTGGTGGGTCAGGGTCCGACAGGGGGATAGAAGGGGATCCTGCAGGGCGAACACCTTCTCCGTCAGAATCCAAACTGTTCTCAGTCTCATCCAAGCCTTTAATCAGTCTTTTTCTCCATTTGTCTTCTGCTTCTTTCACTTCAGAAGGGATCAGAGGACCAAGCAGAGACGCAGCCACTCCATGGCGCTCCTCCTCTTCACTTGTGAGGCCAAGGACACTCTCAATTACCTCCTTTTAGACAAAACAAGAGAGGGTGACATATCAAAAGTCTGAATAAAAGTCCTTAAACACCACAGAATCAAGTCTGTGTTTGACTTAAATGAGACTTGCCTTCGCTTTGGTCTCTTTGACTGATGGCGGGGCTGCAGAAGATGTGTTTTCCTTGATGGGATAAGCTGCATGCACTGTGCCGTTGCCATTGACACTAGCGCTACAAAAGAAAAATACAAAATTAGGGATGTCAATCAATTAAAATATGTAATCGCAATTTATCGCATGATAGTCCATAGTTAAGCATGATTAATTGCAAATGATTCACACATTTTTATATCTGTTCAAAATTAACCTTAAAGGGAGATTTGTCAAGTATTTAATCCTCTTATCAACATGGAGTGTTGGACATGGGAGTGGACAAATATGCTGCTTTATACAAATGTATGTATATATTAATTATTGGAAATCAACTAACAACACAAAACAATGACACATATTGTCCAGAAACCCTCACAGGTACTGCATTTAGCATAAAACAATATGCTCAAATCAAACTGCAGCCCAACAGGCAACAACAGCTGTCAGTGTGTCAGTGTGCTGACTTGACTATGACTTGCCCCAAACTGCATGTGATTATCATAAAGTGGGCATGTCTGTAAAGGGGAGACTCGTGGGTACCCAGAGAACCCATTTTCAGGTCAAGGGACCCCTTTGAAAATGGCCATTGCAGTTTTTCCTCGCCAAAATTTAGAGCAAGTTTGGAGCGTTATTTAGCCTCCTTTGCAACAAGCTAGTATGGTTGGTACTGATGGATTCCTCAGGTTTTTCTAGTTTCATATGATACCACACTAAAAAACGCGAGTTGCGTTAATGTGTTAAAGAAATGAGTGCCGTTAAAACAAATTTGCGTTAACGCGTTAACTTTGACAGCCGTATACTAAATACAACATGCACAGCTGAATTGCTGTACTGGAGACAAAACCAAAACATGTGAAAAGAATTGTACTTCAGATCATGTAGGTACAGCGAGTTTATCTTCACAAAGTTGTGTTAAAACTGTCTCTCTGTCAGTTCTTCCTACCTGTTGGCATACTGCCCCAGGCTTTGCACCTGATCAGCTAGAAAGTGTGGCAGCTCCCAGGACACCTCATTGGTCAGAGTGTTCCAGTAGTAGTAGCAGCCAGAGTTCTCATCCCATACCTCCTGCCAGTCTCCCATCTCTACATCCACTGCAAAAAAAACACATACATGAGATGCTTCGACCGAAATCGCAGCATATTTTAGATGATATATTGTACATAATTTCATTTCATTCACATATCTTGAGGTCAGGGGACACCTTTGAAAATGGCTATGCCATTTTTTCCTTGCTAAAATTTAGCACAAGTTTGGAGCGTTATTTAACCACCTTCATGACAAGCTAGTATGACATGGTTGGTAACAATTATAGTTTCATATGATTCCAGTATCTAAAAACCTAAAAATCACAAGTTGTGTTAAAGAAATTAGTAGCGTTAAAACAAATTTGTGTTAACGCGTTATCTTTGACAGCCCTAATAAAAATAAATACTGCTTCATTAGGTTATGAAGACAACTATAATTAATATGAAATGGCTCTGTTAAAGTACAGTACTATAACACTTGATCTTAAATACAGCACAGACTGTTACCTCCAGCAAGTGAGTACTGAGTATTGTACTCAAACTCTGTGCTTTGTTGGTTCTGGTTTTCACTGGCGGCTGGCTGCTGACTATTAACCTCAGGTCTGGGCGGGGTGGTCGTTGGGACCGAAGGATGAGATGCTGCATCATCTGAACCTGGCTGGGTGGTGATTGCATCAATTTCCTGTGGTGAGATAAATAGCAACAGGAACTTATATTTTTGACAAAACAATGTTTTCTGCCCTTAGAATGAAGCACACTCTTCTAAGCACTAGTCTTTGCAAAAATGATGTGGTTTATTAATGAAAAGCTAGGCCCAGGCTAGAAACCTACACAACATGTATTCTACATCTGGAAAGCCAAAACCTGTAGTCTACTTTGCCACCTATAATTATCCACAATGGATAAGACCCATAGATTGAATTACAATCTCTCCTATCTAGTGCTGCAACTAATGATTATTTTTACTGTACATTAATCTCTGGAGTATTTTCTCGATTAATCAATTAGTTATTTGATCTATAAAATGTAAAAATAAAAATGGTGATGTAGATGACGTCCTCAAATGTCTTGTCATAGAGGAGTGAAGAAACCAGAAAATATTCACATTTAAGAAGCTGGAATCAGAAAATGTTGACTTTTTTCTAAAATACAAACCGATTATCAAAATAGTTGGTGATGAATTAAATAGTTGATAACTAATCAATTAATTGTTGCAGCTCTACTCTCAGATCACAACTACATACTGTGATGTCCAATTACTCATCTTTCCTTGAGATGTTCCTTTAAAAAAAGGCACTTTGTAGAATTTTCATCTTTGCAAACCTCTCCATTAGTCAAACGATATGATGGACAGAGAAACTCAATTCATTCTTTATTTGTTTTGCTGTGTTTTAGGGCGGATCTAGGTACACTCGTTGGATCTACTATTTACACAGAACCGATCCAGGAATGTGCATTTCTGAACAGGTCGGAGTCTGATAAAGGTAAATACCAGTTGGTTCATTATGCACTCAATTACATGTAAGACAACTGGGTTAACACATTGTGTTTCTCTCTGTTATGAACTGTGGATGTTATGCAGTAGCCTACAGCCTCAACTATAACACTAATAGGTGTAACTTCACTTAGAAGTATCAACTTACTGATAATGAAGTTATACATCTTAAAAGAAAGCAGACACTCAACATAAGCATTGGTCAGACACAAAACAGGGGATTAATCATATTAATCAATTCATTATACTCACAGCCATGAAATTGGCCAATGTACTATCAATGTCAGCTGGCTTTCCAGTTGAATGCTGAAGAGAGTCTCCAGCATCCTCTTCATCACTGTCCTCATAGGCTCCAAGCAAGGACAAGCCCTCTACGGGTGGAGACAAAACACTTTTAATCAATCAAATGCTCTTCCATTGCCTGAGAAACACAAACAGCTCCACGTACACACACACACAGGTAGTCTACCTGTGGCCTTCACTGCGGGGGTCTTCATGTTTGTGAGTCTTTCTCTCACGGATCGGAGTCCATCTCCCTCCTGATCATCTGCAACACACACAGTCAGCCAGGAGTTAGCCAACAGATGAACAGAGGCTACAGCAAGCTAGCTACAAGCTAACGTTAGACACCAGTCTCACACTGATGGGGAGAAGAAGTCAAAGGTAACGGGATTGAGTTCGCTGGGTTGGTTCCGTTTGGGTCAACTGGCCCAGTCATTTGTTAGAAGCCTGTTCTGGCCTGCTCACACAAACCACTAGCACGCTAGCCGATAGTTAGCTTGAATAAAAGAATAGCGCTATGGTTCTCCGGCTAGCAGCATGTTGCTATCATGTAGCTCTTCTGTGTGCTGGTGTGTCTCTGCTCCACATGTTCCAGTTACATACAGTTAGTGAACCGATGTTGACCAGATGGGCCCGTTCTGAACACCTCGAGCATCCAGCATCCAGCTAGCCTGAGTGCTAACTGAGAGCTAGTGAGAGAACAGGAAGAATAGCATCCAGCTAGCCTGTGTGCTAACTGAGAGCCAGTGAGAGAACAGGAAGACTAGCACCGGGTCCTCTCGTGGAGCCCTGCAGCTGAGAGCTAGAGGACCGTCCTCCGACCAACAGGACACTTTTCTTACCCATCACTGTGTGTCAGTCTGCGGGCCTGCAGCCTTCCCTGACGGCGTTGTCGCGGCTCTGCTCGGCTCGGCTCTGCTGCTTCGTGGTGGCACAAAAGAAGACATCAACTTCCGGTTCCTGTGGTCATGTTTAGTGCAGCTGTGTGTGGATGCTAGCTGTGATGCTAAAGAGCTCAGACCCGCTCCGAGCAGGTCAGCTAGAAAACTCCACCGTCCGACCGTCAGAAGACAGGATATACCATACCATACCATACCTTACCTTACCTTACCTTACCTTACCTTACCTTACCTTACCTTACCTTACCTTACCTCCAACTAGCCGGAACTAGCTACCGTTAGCATAACAACAAGCTGACAGTGTGCCATCAGCCAGCTAGCTCAGTGAGTGAGTTTCTAGTGAGTGTAAGAGACTGGTCATGGGGGGTGAAGAGAAGCGATCATACCGTGTCGGAGTAAAGCCGCCCACTGATGCATGAACATAAAGACCCACCACGGAGGCAGCAGTCAAAGGGACTGGAAGGAGGACCAACTGCTCAGACCAGGACCAGAAGAAGGTCCGGACCAGACGCGACGATGGGGAGCACGATGGGACCGGTTCTACACTGGCTCCACGACGTGTTAGCTGTGACACTCCTCAAAGCCCGGCGGACTTTATTTCAGGCTGCCATCCTGTTTTGTGTCCTGGTTCTGTTACTGTGGGTGTCCATCTTTCTCTATGGAAGCTTCTATTACTCCTACATGCCCACAGTGAGCTTCTCCACCCCCGTGCACTTCTACTACACTTCTGATTGCGATGCCTCCGAGTCAGTACTTTGCTCATTCCCCACAGCCAACATCTCCTTCATGAAGAATGACAGGGACCAAGTGATGGCTTATGGTCAGCCTTATCGAGTATCTTTGGAGTTAGAGATGCCAGAGTCTCCAGTCAATGAACAGCTGGGTATGTTCATGATCAAGATGTCTTGTTACACCAAGGGTGGGAAGACTGTCTCATCAGTGGGCCGATCTACAATGCTGCATTACCGCTCCAGCCTTCTGCAGAGCCTCAGTACTTTACTGTTCGCTCCTTTCTTTCTGACTGGGATGGCCGAGCAGAAGCAGCACATCGAAGTCGAGCTCTTCGCAGACTACAAGACAAATGCTTATCAACCCTCTGTCGGTGCAGTCATTGAGATCCATTCAAGACGAGTGCAGATCTACTCGTCTCAACTCCGTGTCCACGCTTACTTCACTGGTATACGATATGTTCTGTACAACTTCCCCTTGACATCTGCAGTGATCGGCGTGGCCACCAACTTTGCCTTCCTCAGTGTCATCGTGCTGTTCAGCTACCTGCAGTTCATATGGGGCGGGATCTGGCCCCCAGACCAAGTGAGAGTCAGGGTCATGATGGGAGACAACACCCGCATTCAGCAGAGGAGAGAGGAGGCTCGGAAGCGCATGGAGAAGGAGAATTCGCTGAAGGAACTCAGTGTTCCTCAAGTGATTGGATCTGTGAACGAGGCATGTGATTTCCAGGGAAGTGACACGGTGACAGAGCCAGCGTCAAAGAAGCCCTCAGAAATCCCAAAAGCCTCTGGGGCTGATGTGGCAGATACCAAGGAGGAAGAAGGGTCTCATGACTCCTCTCATGAGGAGAAAGATGGCTCAGACGTGTTGGATGGATCCCAGCTGCCTCACCAGGCTGAGACAACACTCCGACAGAGACCTGGACCGTGGATGAGCCTGTGAACCACCATGCCACTGCATGCAATTAAAGCACTTCTACTATATGCTCAATGTCGCATCACGCTTCAGCAGATTGGGCATGCTTTGGCAGATATCGATTGACTCTGGCAAACCCACTACAGATGCATGAGAATATACTGTATGATACCTGTGCTCTTTTAGCTAACAAACCACTGCGTATTGTCTTGTGTTGAGAACACTTTACCTCATTGTAACTTTGACCTCTTCTCATTTCTTTCTGCTTATTGTCTACAGTCTTATGATTTGCCATCTTAGTATCGATGATGCCCATTGCAGGAGATGCTACATTCCAGCTCTGGCTTGTCCAACAGTATTGCCTAGAGGAATTTGGCATTATCAAGGTGTTAGCCAACATTTTAACACACCCTTTTAAAGTCAGTTGAACCTGCCCATCTTTTACTGCTTCGATGCCTGCAAGGTAGCATTTTTTCAGCATGGATGCACACATCCTGACAACCCTCCCATGATAATACAAGCAGACAGTGACCAGTTGAAACAGTTGAATCAGTAGACATGATTCTGTTTTTGAATGTAGCTGCAGCATACTTGAAACTGAATTTGAAGTTGGTTGTTGGGTTTCCAAGAATGTTTCATGCCCTTTTTACAGGATACACACAAACAAGCCTCGTGATATTTGAACACAGAGGCTCTCTCAGAGCAATTCGATTTGGAAAATGTGCCCCAAAAAAGGTGTCTTTGTTTTTAATTACTACCTATAAAACATGTGGGTCCAGCCTGAGGGACTTAAGGAATGTGTTGCATGTATTATACATTTTCATCTTGTTCTGTTTCAGTTTAATGGGTGTTTAGTTATAGCTGCAATACTTTTACAAAGTTGGTGCTCATTCCATCATCATTCTTTTGTGTTCAGTATCTGTTACAGTGCAGTTTAATCACTGCAATTTAATGTTGGGAAAATAGTATTTATTGTGTTTTCATAACAACAAAGCACCAATATATTTTAGATGGGTCTTTTAAGTAATATAAGTCTGTTAATTAAACATGTTTGTATTAACTTTAAGGAATAGTATAAGAAGGATGAGTGAAGTTACTGTTTTGAAATACTGGTTGTTAGAGCAAATACAGTGAATGTGATGCAGGAATTGTTGGAATGAAGCTCAGCCTCCACGTATTTAACCTGCACTTCAGGGGAGCTAAGGGTTTCAGCAAGGTTGTGTAAGGGTTTGTGCAAGTTGTGTTGACGTAGGATTCTGTACCAAAGATATTGTTGAATATGATGCACTTATTATTTGTCATCTTGTATTCTGTAATATTACAAAATGCCCCCGGAGTTATATGAGTAGGTGTTATTTATGTGTTGAGCAAATTAAATAAACGTAGAGCAGTGCACTTCTCTTTCTTTATTGTCTCTCGTTTGGGTGAAATAATAAAGGGTCAAATAATAAAGCCACTCCAACTATCAAAATATTTTTTGTCTATAAAAAAATTAATCATTTTAGTGCTTCAAAGTAGCAGAAGATTTACATTAAGTCACTCAATTAGACTGTTATCAGGTCATTAATTAGGCGTTATCAGTCGCTATAAGCAGCACAGATGTGGGTAAATATCAGCCGACTGCGTTGCAAAAGTTAAAGTGTAACTTAAAAGCAACACGTCCAAACATGTAAAACTGATTGAAACATCACCTTTTGAACACAAACAAAAAGACTGCTTTAGGTTTAGGCAACAAAACTACATCTTTAGGTTTGGGCAAAAAAAAAAACAGTTACGTTTCGGGAGAAACATTGTGTTTTGTCTTTAAATAAATACCAACTCAAAGACAACTACACATTGTTGGTTTCGCACGGGTTGCGAATTCCGGTCTCCTGGGTGAAAGCCCTGTGTTTTGACCATTTAAATAGATGATAAATATGAGATATATGAGATCCAAATCTGAGAACTTTCATGTAAAAATGTTTGGTTAAACACATGGAAAACATACATTTACTTCAAACAGATTGTTTACTCTTATAATATTTTATATTGATAAAATATAGGTTATGAGTAAAATCAGAAAGCATTATGAAAACAAATGGTTATCCAGTATGATATGATGCCTATTACTACACCTGATTGTTGTATTAAATTGTACCTTTACAGTGACAAATACATACCTAATCTATTACCTCAAAATGATCAGATATATGAGAAGATATTAAACCAATTTCTTTCTCTGAACACACCTGTACTTTAGATAAAATCATTACTGATTTTACAGACTAGAAAGTGATTTACTGTTTGTATTATTTTTATATTATCTTGATAAAATCCTCAAAAAAATTATTGAGTTAAAACCAGGAAATCTTGTCAAAAAATGATAAAAGATTCATGAGAATTTATCAAGGGTGATATGACATACACGTTGAAGAACCGGACAAGTACAGTTTTTGCATTTACAGTGCCCTTTGCTGCAGACAGCTTATTGTAACACCAAGAGTGACCGTGGAATGGAAATGTAGCCTACAGTACTGTAAAATGGAGTTTGTGACGTTTTTGGATTTAGATGTGCTAGGGGGCAGTGCAACTGAAACAAGACGTTTGTCGTTGAAGTGCTCTGTACCACATTTGAAGGCTAAAACAGAATGACGTCTTCATGTGTTCGTAGAACCTCTGGGATTACATAAACACACAATAAAGCAGTTGTTTCTAACAGGAGGCTGAATCAAAGCTAATACAGTAGCTCAGTGTTCCTGCTGTGTGAAATAATCACATTTCCAGTAAAAGTTAATCTCCTTTTTCTACAGTTTGTTCAAAAGGATTCAGAATGCCTAAAACGAAGCATTGTGGACTGACATTTGATCTTGTTTACAGAACATGTTCCCGGTACGCTGAGGAGTTGGAAAGCTGCATTTACGATCTGTTTCAAATTTGAACCTCATGGCAATGATATTAAGGCCCATTAGCAGCCTTTATTCAAAGCCACAGCCCCAATCTATCAGATGAATTATGCATTGGTCTGGATAAGGAGTGCACTAATTGACTTAAATCATCCATCACTTGTATTAAAAACCTCACTGTATTTAGCCTCAGTGGGTCCAGATAGTATCTCAGACTCTGCTGGAGCAAGAATGTGTGTAATGAATCCTTTTCCTTTTCTCAGTCTGCCATATTGACCAGCTGCATGGCCAGTTTCATAGAAAGTGTCCTGCATACACACCACTAATATTGATTAAGTAGAGATACATGCTTGCCAGTACTGTTTTGATCCCACAGATGTCCTACAGCCTGTAAAATTCTGTAAAATCCACAAAATAGTTTATCTCTTGAATTATAAGATAAAATAGTTCATTTTGAGTGACAGAAAGTTTGCTGTTGATGAAGATTAATCACAATTTACAATGTCACTGTTGTTGCAGTGAATCATTTGAAGGCAAATACAGAGTTTTACTAAGTTGAATATTCATATAGTAACCAAACATATTAAACAGTTTTTATTTCAGGATTCAAATTCACTTTTTTTACAACTTGTACAACAACATAACTTTACCATATATGGACAAAATGCCAGCAGGCTGATGTAC
The DNA here is from genome assembly GCA_916701655.1 of Sebastiscus albofasciatus. NCBI lineage: Eukaryota > Metazoa > Chordata > Actinopteri > Perciformes > Sebastidae > Sebastiscus > Sebastiscus albofasciatus. The sequence goes on from CAKAOI010049562.1 coordinate 37,112, forward strand.
AACACACCACTTGGCGTTAAGTGTTCCACTTGAACGTCATCCTGTGCTGCCGGGCCTCGCCGCGGCTGAAGGTCACTTTCCTTGACCCTGAATGTTGTGCTCCTCCTCGGGGTGTACTTCCTCCGTGACCTCTGCTGTAGTCTCACTTGCTGCTTTTGACCCATCGTCTTCCTGCTCGTCATCTGAGCTCTCCGCCCACCGCCCAACTCTTCGGACTCCCTCGCCCACTGCCGGGGCATTAACGCAGGGGTTGTGGTCGTAGATGACAAGTTTCAACCCCTGCAGGTGAGACAGGCCTGGGAAGTAGCGTATTTTGTTCCGATCCACATCAATGACAGCGAGAAAGTGCATTTCCAGCAACACGGGTGGGAACGCTGCCAGCTGGTTCCCAGCAAGCCAGATACTTCTTAGCTCCTCCAGCCCTCTAAGCTCTTTTGGTAAACTCTGTATCTGGTTATAACCGAGGTGCAGGGTCTTGAGATTAGAGAGCTCACAAACCACCTTGGGGAAAAAAGTGAAGCAATTAGTCTCCAGCCACAGAGTATTCAGTTCCTTGAGCTCTCTCAGTTCTCTGGGGAGGCTGTAAAGCCTGTTGTTGCCCAGGTAAAGGATGCTGAGCTGGGGCAATCTGCAAACAGCTGCAGGGAGCTCTTCGAAGCAGTTGAAGTCGAGGGCCAGGAGCTGCAGCTTCTTCAGGCCCTGCAGCTCAGCCGGTAAGCTGCTGAGATTGTTGTCACTCAGGTAGAGCTTCACCAGCTCATTGAAGACGCAGGCAGCAACAGGCAGCCGACGCAGCTGCCGGCTGCTCAGGTCCAGAGTCCGGTCAAGGGGCATCTCCTTCAGGTCCCCCACTAGGAAGCGTTGACAGCGCTCTGAGGGAATGAAGGCAACGACGCCTCGCATTGCATTACCCATCTTTCCCAGTCTCTGACACACCGCTGGTCCTGAACATCAATTTAGCATCAGACAAGGGTTGCAATAGGTTGTTGGAGTCTTCACGTAAATTTCATGGCATCTCATTAATGCTCTTCCACCGCCACTCTGGAGTTATTGATCTTGAGAAAAAAAAAAAAAAGTTTGCAACAATGTAATGCGTCTTTGTAATACTGCATCAGCATATGAAGCTGCATGTAGCAGCAATTACATGATTATGTTGCTGAATTACACCCTTTGATGCGCAACAAGCCATGAAAACAACAATGAAAATAAGCATCACCAACAAGAAAACAGGAAGCATAATAAGCGTAAAGATGATCATAATGGGAATTGAAAAACACCTACTTTCCAGTGTTTTCCTGCTGATGCCCATGACTCTCAGCATCTCCTACAGCAAGCCATTTGTTTATCCAACTTAATGGTCTGAAAACGTATTGTATTCCCTGGGCAGATATTCCCCAGTGCAGTCCTCTCACTCTCTCTCAGTGGCTCTGAGCTTTGCCCTGACTTTCATGGCGATAGCAACCACTAGCTACTCTCTCCTCCCCATTGGTGCCTAATGACTTTCCCCCTTCTTCTCTGAGATGATAGAGGTGAGAGAGAGAGAGAGACAGGGAGGGGCAGGGTGCAAAGCATAAGAAGTGCGTTGAGATGAGAGAGCAGCTGAGGTCATTTACATCCCGTTTTAATCGGCCCAGACGCAGTTCTGGGACTGTGCCACCGGGCCAGACAAGTGGGCCTGTGCTGTGGAATAATCTCCAGAATTTGTCAGTGTGCTCAGGGAGAGTTTGGCTCTGACTCAGCTTGGGTGATCATTGGGTGATTTCACAGGGAAGGGAAATAAAGTTACTACTGATGTTTGGTGGGGGGTGCATGGCTCTACAGCGTCAATGCCACATTTGAACTGCTTAAACATCAAACATTGTGAAGTCAGGACTTCAGTGCCATAACCATAAGCCTAGCAAATAACCATAAGCAAATGCAGATGCTCATGTTTGAGTTTTCCACAGTCATATCGTTTGTCCCCGGCTGACTTTACTCTATTCCAGAGACTCTAGTAGGTTCAGTTTTAGAGTGTTCTAGTGATACAGATATCTCGTGAAACTAGAAAACCTAAGGAACCCATTGGTATCGACCATGTCATGCTACCACCACGTCGGAAAGGAGGCTAAATAACGCTCCAGAGTTGGGCTAACTTTTGATGAGGAAAAACTGGCATGGCCATTTTCAAAGGGGTCCCTTGACCTCTGACCTCAAGATATGTGAATGTGAATATGTGAATGAAAATGGGTTTTCTGGGTCACCACGAGTCTCCCCTTTACAGACATGCCCACTTTATGATAATCACACGCAGTTTTATGCATGCAGTAAAAATGTGTTATTTTCGCCTATTCTAAAAATGATGTATTTGAATATTTCTGCATACTGGGGTCCCTAAACAATCTTGAATTACATAAATTGAGTATCCCTATAAAGCTGAGACTCTTGTGGATCCAATGAGCCCACTGTATTCATGTGTGATGACCCCATAGGAGACATTTCATTGTAGTGAGACCATTTTTTGAAACTTGTCCTCCCTGTATAAAATGACCTGTGGTGACCTCTAGAATAATCACAGCCTCATGAAACTTTACAGCCACACACTAGAGACCTAGAGCATCCAGAGGATGGATGGATCAGACTAGAGACCTAGAGCATTCAGAGGATGGATGGATCAAACTAGAGACCTAGAGCATTCAGAGGATGGATGGATCAGACCTAGAGCATTCAGAGGATGGATGGATCAAACTAGAGACCTAGAGCATTCAGAGGATGGATGGATCAAACTAGAGACCTAGAGCATTCAGAGGATGGATGGATCA